>JAPQRP010000002.1:30989316-31003632 GCA_037367295.1 Apogon hyalosoma
GTAAAAGGAAAGCCCTTTTACTTTTACTTGTAGTGTATTATTATGTATTAAGCTACTCAACACTATATACAGTTCTTCTAGGTTCAATATAAGATTCATGCATGCTTATGTACTTACATGAAGTTTATGTTGCTTCTAGAGTAGGTTATTTGTTGATGTTGTCTAATGCTGTTTCTCTATTGCCTACATCAATGAAAACGGCCTGTACATCTATGTCTACGACTGGAGTTGTTTTTCTGCAAGAATCCTCAGACCTGCTCTTCTTCATTGCCTCACTTCACAACAGCGTACTCACTAGCTACCTTTTAGACAAGCTACTGTTTAGCTACTGATTATAAAAGGTTTTAGCAACTTCAACACGAATTTCAAATCCTTAAGATATTATTCTGAAATGGACTACTTTCTTTTTTGTTCTTTCTGTATAATTTGATGCTAAAAGAGTAATAGTACTTTAAATCTGCAGTATTGTCTAGGGTGCATAATTTAAGGGGTTTTCAAAAAGTATGTTTTCATTATTGTATAATACCATTTGAGATGGAGTGTATCACCATATTGAGAGCCAATGTATGTCGGTATGTCCCATGGGACCAAACGTTAGAAAAAAATATTAAAAGTAGTCATGTGATTCATATGATGTTTATCAAATTAAAATATAATTTTACAAGCCACAGTTTGTGGTAAAGTAACATCTAGTCCATCCAGCGTGAAACAGCTCAGTGGACTGCATCTAGTACCTCAGATCATACAATGTCAAAGCAGCTTTTATTCATAATCTTTCCATATTTCACCTCATTCTTCGTGAGTGAGATGAAAAAGCATAAAAAGCGCAGAGGATCACAAGTCTACTTATATTGAAGCTGTAGAGACATCCTCAGCAGCAGTTATTTTTTCAGCTATTGTTTTGTAAAATAATGTCCATGGGGCACAACCAAAACTTCTCCTCTCTATATATCTACATCACCTCACAATGAACTCCTGTTTTACCTACTAATTTTGAATGTGGACCAGAGTTATTGCCTCCTTAAATAAAAAAGCCCAGAATGGACAAAACAATCACTAGTTATAGCAAAGGCCTTTCAGATATTTTGTAGCCACCGTAGGGGAGGGTGGGGTGGTCTTCAGTCGGCTGCAATCTGCATCATCACCACTAGATGATGCTAATTATATATACACAGTACTCAAGTAGAAAACCTGAGTCCTTGTCCACTGTGCTTTTCCCTCAGAATGGTCTACCAGACACCCAGGCCAAGTTCCACATCCTCTTCCTCTTCTTTTCGGCCTCCATGTTTTCCGTCAGTCTTGCGTCCCTTTTCATCTACCATTGCTGGCTGGTGTGTAAGAACAGGTCCACTCTCGGTAGGTGGCGTTCTTCGTTCCTGTGTGCGTGGCCTTGTGCGTTCGGTTTGTCGCTGCAGTATTAAAACAACCTCAGGGGGAGAGTAGCCCGCTCTTCTTAATGAGCCCTAAACGTCTGCTGACTGTTTGCTCAGTGTTGCCTTTGCTTTAATGATGAAGGGTGTCTGGTTGCATTATTCCCACCGCCACTCAACATCCTCATCAGTGCGGTGATTTGATGAGCGTCTCTGGGCCATTACAGTTTCTCATTATATGTGCACAGTGGCACACTTTGTCTCTGTGATGAGGAGAGTGGATTATCCAGAGTATGTTTCAGTGTAATGCAAAAACACAAGGCTCAGAGCAGTAATCAGCTTAGTAACAGACACTGCGACGTTGCTCAGGAAGAGAAGTCACACCTGGCAGCACAGCCTCAGATCTGCTTTTCCTCCAGAACAAAGACACTTTGACTCACAGTCATTCACCAATAATGGCTCACATGTTGACCTGCTCTAAGAAAACGGTCCTGCTGAGTAAGATTGACAGACTTTTCATTCATCTAACTCCTTTCTGTCTCATTGTGCTCTCAGAGGCGGTGCGTGCTCCGGTGTTTCGTCATGGCACAGATAAAAACGGTTTCAGCCTGGGCTTCAGTAAGAACTTCCGCCAGGTCTTTGGTGATGAAGTTAAATACTGGCTGGTGCCCCTTTTCTCTAGGTAAGAAGCTGTGATGCACTATCAAAGACGTACTCAGTGAAGATGACTAAGACTCCTACAGATGTATTGGACACAGGCCTATTGCAATAAATTGCCAATGTGCACTGTCATTAAAGTTAAAGGTACAGTGTGTAACTCCCCTACCCTAGGTGGCAGCAAATACCTGAATCAATGCAAAGACAGAGTGATTTCTCTGTTCCGGTGATGTGCTTACCTAAAGGCTGGCACTTTGGGACAAAAAGCCTTGACTGTATCTTTTGTGATTTTTGAATACTTCGTTTCCACAACCTGCCAAAATGGCAAGCACCTCAACTTCTCTGTCATCACTTCCATCAACCTGGTCTCACAGAATTCCATGTAATGAAATGTAACAACCACGGACCCCTACCTCAAAATCTGTGGTGGTATTACGGAATCACTGAAAATTCCATGATGGGCCCACAGAAGTGATACCAATGTAAGTCAGTGGCAGACATCAGCTGTGGTCCACGTGTAGATCCCCTGATTCAAATATAACCATGTGTGGACCACGGCTGATGCCTGTCTGATGACTCACATTGGTTTCACTTCTGTGGACCCATCACAGGATTTTTGTCGATTAAGATATGGAAAAGCCCGCCACATTCTGCAGGTGGCTGCTTTGATTTTTGTCCTCTGTAGGCTCATGTAGGGAAAACACAATTGAAAACTGAAAAATCCTACATACTGTGCCTTTAAAGGGATGTGGTTCACTCATTTTACCATGACACTTCCCTCAGCCATGAATTGGGTAATATTAAGTTTTACAGAGGTGAATGTCCCATGTCACTAGTGTCATGAAAATCTCTTATTTTACAATAAAAATCACACTTTGGACAGAATTTCACTTCCTTTTACATATTTCTTGAAGATCTGTGATGAAAGTCACATGATTAAGTCCCTGGTTTTTTTTTTTTGTTTTTTTTTTCAGTTATCAAAAATATATTTACATCTTGATTTCCTATGAAGCATTTAGGTGAAGTTGCTGTCGTTACCAGCTTTATTCTTGGGAAGAGAATAAAATACAGACAGTAAATTACATAATTTAACTGCATATGTTTTGACACCTCACATATTGGATACCTCCATAAACAAACAGATCCTTGCTTCGATAAATGGACTGTATTTATAAACCATTTTTCCATCTTACTGGAGTTGGTTCATGCAGAGCTGCCAACAGGACTGACCCAGGGCTCCGCATTTAGTCCATGGACTGTTCAGCATGTTAAAGCCTGCAGTTTGTGGATGACCTGTTCTACCTACTGAGCCACAGCTGTCATGTTATGCATGGCTAAGCATGTTATATGTGGTTAGCCATGCATAAACTCTCACATTCATGATATCAGCTAATTTCCTTAAATAAAAACCTACTCTTTGTGTTTTATGTCCTCTACAGTTTAGGTGACGGTTGTTCATTCCCAACCTGTCTGGTAAATCTGGATCCTGAGCAGCCGTCATCACCCAGCAGCTCCAACTCTGCAATTAAGAGGTGAGTAAAAATAAAGACACATCCATAAAACAGTAAAATTAGAATAAACACAAGGAGCTTGGTTTGGTGATGAAGGGAAAATCACCAAGCAGTAGTTTTAAACTTATCACACAGAAAACAGGAATAAAAAAAAAAATACTTTAGAGGATTTTATTTAAAAAACAGAGGTATTGTGATCATGTTTTCAAGACTGCTGCTCCTGCCCATGTGTATTTTTGTTTCCAGTGTGGCAGAGGGTCACCAGTTCCCCTCCAAACCCCTGAGGGAGTCTCAGAGTCGGCTGCTCACCAGCACCCCCTCCTGGTCTGAGAGTGACAGTGGCGTGGAGAAGGACAAGAAGGGTAATAATAGTATTATAATAGTGGTATAGCATAGTATTGTATTTAAATAATAGTGTAATATGATAGTAATAACAGTATTGACCCAGTGTGAGGTGGATTATTATGTCCAGTGCAGTGGTCAGACGCTGTGCATTAATAGTTGCATTCTCATCTAATATGTTAGTTTAGCAAAATAGGAGGAGGAGGTTCATTTCAGTTCACTGGGACCTATGGATGAACTGATTAGAATATTGAGGTCAAAGGTCACAGTCACTTGGACACCACAGAACATGTTTTTGACCTTGTCCAGGGCATTTTTTCAGACCACCATATTTTTTATAGTAGACCAGGACTGTTTTTATAGTGACAACCAACACTGCATTGCTGTCACAATGTTTGATCTTACACCAAAGTTAAGGCAAAGTATGTAACATTTTCCTTTAAAAACACAATATAGACTTATCCAGCGACAACTCGCAACCATCACCTCTGACCCCCTGTCAGTGTGTGTGGTGGTGTCTTTACAATACTTCTAAAAAGTTTGGATGCACCTTCTCATTCAGTGGTTTGTCTTTGTTTTCAGTACTTTCTACATTGTAGAGTAATGCAAACTCTTAGCATTCTCTCCATTAGATTCATGAGGTACTCAGCTGGAATGATTTTCAATTGAAAGGGGTCATGTTTTGCTAAACCCACTTTTATTAGTCTTTGGTTCATTTATTTGTGTATTTGGACCCTAACAGTTCATGCAGTTTGAATTTTAACCCTCCAGGTGCTGCAAAGCTATCTTTATATTCATTTTGGCAAAAATCAAGTGGATTTCTACAACCTGCTTTAATTCCTGCTTAATGTGTTATGCCTATAACTAGTTACGTCATGACATTTACACAAATAAGGTCCAGACTTCCAACAAACATTTCTCCGAGTACAACATAATTGTTTGTCAACAGCAGCAGTTGTAGTAAAAACTGAAAATATGTCCAAACTTGGAGCCGATTACCTAAAATGTTCAGTTGTTGGTTGAACAGGACAGAGCAGCGCAGCCAACAACCTGGAGGGGGCGGGGCCTGAAGTGGCTCATTTGCATTTAAAGGGCCAGTGCTCCAAACCACCTTTCTAGTGTCATTATTCAGAAATAGGGTTGAAGATGAATTAATGAAGAATTCAGACCCAAGAATAGGATTTACAGTTTATGTAGACCACAGGGAAATGTTTTAAAATGCAAAATTCCATATAAAAAAGCAACATATCACTCCTTTAAGAGATGTGCCTCATCAAGAGTTAACTCGTGTAATGTTTTGCTGTCATTTGTTTTGTTTTGAGGTAGGTTTGGTGCACAGTTCTATACAATGAATAGCCCAGTTCGACTACTGTTCTAATCCATAGTACAGCAAGAACTACTCAACTAACTGTCTAAAAATAAAGTCATCAAACACTGTGATATTACTGGCTCTCATGAGGAATGCCTCAGGAATGGAAGACCAAGAGTTACCTCTGCTGCTAAGGATAGATTCATTTGAGTTTCTCGTCTCACAAACTGTAAATTAACAGCATCTCAGATTAGAACCCACAAAAGAGACACATCTCAACACCAGCTGTTCTGAGGAGACTAAATGAATCAGCCTTTCATGGTCAAATCTCTGCAATGAAGCCACTACTGAGGAAAAACAACCAGAAGAAGAGAATTCCTTCATGGAAGAAACAGAAGAAATGGACATCAGACCATCAGACATCAGCTGTACTTGGGTCTGATGAGTCCAAATTTGCGACATCTGGTTCCATCTGCCACGTCTATGTGAGATTCAGAACAGGTGAGCGGATGGTTTCCACATTTGTGGTTCCCATCTCGTCGTGTGATGAGGAGAAGGTGTGGGGGTGTGGAGGTGCTTTGCTGGTAACACTGTTGGTGTAGCTATAACAGCCCTCTACAGCGTCCCGCCATCCCAGCTGGTTTATGCTTAGTAGGACCATCATTTGTTTTCCAACAGGACAGTGACCCCAAACACACCTCCAGTCTATGTAAAGGCTGTTTGACCAAGAAGGGGAGTGAGGGGTGCTGCATTAGCTGATGACATGGGATGAGTTGGACCACAGAGTGAAGGCAAAGCAGCCAACCAGAGCAAAACCACTGAGTGAGAAGGTGTGTCCAAACATGTGACTGGTAGCGTACCTGCAGAGACCCTGCCCTCTGCCTGTACTCTCTGTTTGCCTCTTGTTTTGCTGTGTTTGGGACATTCACTGGTGTGTTTGTACCTCCAGCCAATAACGGCAACATGCAGTGTACGCAAGAAGGACTAAATCAGATGAGTCCAGTTGTGCCTTTGGGCTGTTTAAAGGCATAAGTGTGTTTAATTGTGTTTTCACAACATAGTCCCCATGGCAGAATCGGAACATTTTTCTATTTCACATTTTTGCGTGTTGCTATTGCTACTCTCTTATTACAGTCTCATGCTCGCTTAACCACTGCTCTCTCTTCCTCGTTCACAGAGTGGAGAAGAGTTTGACGACCACAAGCCAGAAATGTTGCATACTTTGCCTTTAAATATCTTTATTAAAATACACACTGAACCTGAAATTCACACTATACCCTACAATAGAGGTAAACAGAGAATCATTTTAGCTTATGGTTCAATAGCATAAATAGGTTTTAACAGATACACAGTTTTTCCACTTATCTGTTATTTGGGACTGATGTAATATTTCATTATAACACATGTTTGTAGAGACAGTGATCACTAATCATACAGTAATAAAGAGCATGGTTGGAAGATCAGCTGATTATTGAATCCTCAGCCCCCCCACTACTCTTGTGTGTCCATTCAGGTGCCAGTAACCCAGGGATGACCATCGAAAATGAGGCATAACTGGACTTGACACCTTCAATCCTAAAACGTAAGCGCACAGAGTTGACAAAATATCTGCAAGACTTTAAATGAATTGTTTTTTTATGTATTCCCCCTGCAGATCTGTGTTGCCCCCTCCTCCGTGTTTGTGCCTATCAGAACGTGACGTGGTGGTGACCTCATGGACATTTGTCGTCTCCCATCCCTTCTTCTGAGAGGTTTACATCACCGACTTTACACACGACGAGCAGTGATTGTCCTCAGCAGCACTAGACGCCGCTATCAGAGAGAAAATGCATTCCGATAATTTCATTTTCTTTTGTCTGTTTATGGAAAAGCACAGAGTAGCGACGGACGAGGAGATGTTTTGCACTTTGTTTATTCGAAAACCAATCTGAGCTGCGTCTGTGTCACAGAAACCCTCAGAGTAACTGATAGTTTTTTATGTTGTACTGTTCTCATAGCCTAGAAACATAAATATACAGTATGCTGTTATAAGTTTGCCAAACATTTGCACATGTACTAGTGTTAATGTGATGTTAGTGACATTCCTTTAGCCATTATTTTTTCAGTGAAGATTTCAGGAGGAGGGGGTCAGGTTGTCCACCCACCATGTTGAGTGTTGTGGAGATCCAACCGATGCATGCTTTCATCTCAGGATGTTGAAAACACGTTGTCGTAGTGAACTGTACCCCCCTTCTCTTCCCCACAGCTTGGAAACAAACAAAAATGTAGTAATTAGTAATTCCATTCGATTAAGGGCTCTTCTGACTCGTTCTAGCATGAGTGAGGATTTTGCTGTCACACTGAAACACCTGAAAGCTGGTGCTGCTATGTGCTGCGACAGCGTGCGTCCCCCTGCCAAACACTCACTGTTGTCTGGTAGCCTGTACGCATCAAACTACTGCCGGCCAAAAAACAAAACAAAACAAAAAAAAAAACAAACAAACAAAAAGCTTCCTGACTGTTGACTCTGGAGGGACCGCCGCCGTCTGGAGCAAGGAAACCCCAGAGACATGGGCCTCCATGTGATGCTGCAGATCCACCTCACCATTAAACAAACAAAAAAAATGCTGATACTGTTGAGTGTTTTTCTAACTTAGAACATAATGCTGTGGATGTACTGCAGTTCAAAAAAAAGAAAAGAAAAAAGAAAGACAGCTCCAGCTGCTTTGTATATTTTCACCTTCTGAGGATTCTGTCTGTTCTCATCTTGGGCTGGAGATTATTATTATTACTATTATTAGTAAACCATCATTGAGAATCAGTTTAAAGAATGTACGCTAGTCTCAAAATGCTTCATGGTGACAGTAGTAGCAGTCTATATTTTTCTATTCTTCTATCTGTATGACAAGAGATGATGTGTGAGGCAATGTACTGTACAGTTGTGATGCCTTATAAGAATAAAATGAGCTCATGTTCAGCCTCTTTCCAGTTCATTGTTTGGTTAATTTATATGCAGTTAAACATCTGTCCATCACAACCTGCACAGAAGAACAGTCAGAAAACATCACAACACCTCATCGCAGTGGTCTGATCAATTCCAGTCGTATACGCAGGTGCACCACAATTAATGGGCGTATCATCAAAAAGTAGAGTTTTTGTCAGTAATTTAGTTCAAAAAGTGAAACATCTTTATACATATATTGATTCATCACACACAGACTGATATATTTCAAGTGTTTATTGCTTTTCATTTTGATTATAACTTACTGCTAATATAAACCCAAATTCATAATTAGAAAATTTGAATATTACTTTGGACCATTATTGACCAAAATCAAACATTGAATGCTATATGTGTTCATACTTTTCAGTAGTCCAACATTTCTGTGTTGAAAATCTTTTTTTTTTTATAGGTCTTCGGTATTATTCAAATTTTCTGAGATGCTGAATTTTGGGTTTTCATTAGCTGTAAGTTATAATCATCAAATTGAAACAAAAAACAAACACTTGAAATATATCAGTCTGTTTGTGGTGAATCTATATATAAAGATTTTTCACTTTTTGAATCGAATTATTGAAAAAAAAAAAAGTACTTTTTGATGATATTCTCATTTATTGAGGTGCACCTGTACATACAACTGGAAATTACCAGACCACTGTGATGAGGTGTTGTGATGTGTTTTCTGATTCAAAGTCTCATTGTACTCTTCTCTTGTTTAGTTCTAACATCCTTTGGATTGTCTTAACCTTACATATAAAGCTTTGGCACATAATAATGATGTCATAAAAATAGTTACTGGTCACCTGGTGTAAGATTTAGACATTTTACAGTGTCAGCAAGTCAGTCGTTTCCGAATGTTTTCAACTGGACCAAATGTACAAAACTACATCATTCTTACTGACTCTTGCATCATCAAAATACAAACAACATTAGTCATAGAAAAATTACAACTGCTATTACCACTGCTGAGTAGTGTCATTAAGGTAATGAGAGACACATGTAATATACACTAACATGACCAACACTGGGTTTTAAAGTCACCAGTTAAATCTTTGCTTCTTGTTGCATCTTTTTAGTTATTTTCATCTTTACAGTCGAAGCTTTATGTTTTTTATGTCACGTTCATTTGTTGTTTTTATGTTTTACTGAGGCCTCTTCTACACATCACACATGGCTTTAATGAGGTCAACAAACATCCTCCATTTTAATTAAGACCTGAAACATAGTTTACAACAAGTGGTGCCAGGCACAACAAACCCCACCCCTTACGCGTATTGTAGTTTATTTTGGCATCGATCCAGCTGATGTCATCATGTCTATGCATGTGCTGATGTCAGCATATCAGTTGCCTCTACATATGTGCCAAGTCTGAAGAAAATTCAAACAAAACTGATGTTTTTATAGACATTTGAAATTTCACCCATTATGAGTAAATGGGAAAAAAAAAAACTTTATATTTTTAATTCATAGAAATTTGGAACTTGACCTACTTTTCCCAAAATACAATCAGTTCTATTCTGGGTCACTGGCAATCTAGAAACTCAATTTGGTATGAATTCAACCAACAGTTTTGCTGCTAGAGTGTTAACAAATAAAGAAGCAAACAAACCGAACCAAAAACAAGTGGTTCCAGGCACAACAAACCCTGCCCCTCGCACGTACTGTAGTTTATTTTGGCATCGATCCAGCTGATGTCACCATGTGTATGCATGTGCTGATGTCAGCATATCAATTGCCTCTATATATGTGCCAAGTTTGAAGTAAAGTGAAACAAAATTGATGTTTTTATGGACATTTGAAATTTCGTCCATTATAAGAAAATAGGAGGAAAAAAAAATTAAATTCATAAAAAAAATTTTGAACTTTGACCTACTTTTCCCAAAGTGTAACCACATCTATTCTGGGTCACTGGCAATCTATAAACCCAATTTGGTATGAATTCAACCAATAGTTTTGCTGCTAGAGTGTTAACAAACAAATAAACAAACAAACCAAACCAAAAACGCTACCCCTTGCCTCCCCTTCAGGGGGTGGGGTACTTAGTGACCCAATGCAAACAGCTCCATGACCCATTTTGGTCCCCAGCCCTATGTTTGGAAAAGGCAGCTCCAATTATTTAACCACTATCAGAGCACAAAGTAACTATTATCAGGTCTGAGTGTTATTGTGGGCGTGTTGTAAATGTCTTCAGGCCTCGACTCTTTCAGATGTTGCACCAGCATGTCATAGTTAAATGTGACTCTTTTTGTCAAATCTATAATGACTGGAAATTGAAAAAAAAACACAAAAAAAAAAACAAAAAAAACCAGGAAAATCCTGGGAAAACATCCTGTTGAGTTCAGACTCCAACTGGCTTTTTGTGCATCCAGCTGACTAAATTTGGTTTGTCTGTCAGACGTCATGCAGGAGCATAATCTTGATTTTGTAGTGACCCAAACATTAAAATTGTTTAACCATAGCAGTACCTTTGCACACACAAAAAAAAAAAACAAAAATCTTATTGCAAAGGTCTTGAGACATTGACAAAACCTGAAGTTGCTTAATTCTATAGAAGGAATTTGTTAAAGGACAATATTCTTCAGATCAAAGTGGACTTCCTGTGGGGTTGTATGAATGGACCTGGTTCTAGTTTTTTTTTTTTTTTTGTAGCTCATCAGCTGATAGGCCATGAGCTACTGTGCAGGCACTGTGTCTGGTGTCGTTGTCTTCAGTAGCAATTTCTTCAAACATCTCTGATGAAATTACTGGTTGGATTCCTTTCCAATTTTTTTTAATGCAGCTTCCTTGGGAGAATGCCTACAAAGTTTGGTCACAGTTTTTTTTCACAATTTTTTTTTTTTTAATTTTTGACACATTTTTGAAATATACATTTGCCTTTATTTATAATGGACCATATTATAAAATAGAATGCCTTTATCATCATTATACATATGTGCAATGACATTAAGAGATAACTTTCTTGCGGTGCACAGTGCAAAACAGTTTAAAAGAAAAGTGTAAATATATTTTAATAGCTTATAACATGGAAATGGTTAGAGATATCAATACAGTTACTACTGAGCACTGATAGGAAGTCGTATATTTTCCTGAGACCCAATAAATAAATATTTTTGCCATTTTATATTAAATATTTGCCTTAATTGGAAACAGCATGATGCAACAGTTTTTTCAGATACATTGTTTTTTTTTTAAATTATATAATGTCCTTTTCAGTGGATTCTTTTTTTTTTTTTTTTTTTAAGTAAAGCTGTGAAACTCTTGTCCACTACAGAGGACAAAAATGCATTGCTGGGTCTCAGGAGATTAAGGACTTTAATTTGACAGTCAATGACCTTGAAGAGTTAAACTCAAGGTCACTAAAGTCATCATTAGCAATTTCTTCCAATACCTTCTCTGGCAAAACTACTGGTTTGGATTCACTTCAAAATGTCTATGTAGCTTCCTTGGGGCAATGTCTATAAAAATTGTTTTGAGAAATTTAGATTTTTGAAATATTAAAAATTGGCCATATTATAATGGCTTATAACATGTAAATGGTTTCAGATTATCAATAGAATTTGTATTGAGCACTGATAGGAAGTCATATATGGACTTTCATTTCATTAGTTGAGTTCTCCTCCACTGAAAGTACCACCCACTTTATTGGGAGGTCGATCTGCTGCATCCAGACCACAGGATTCTAACAGACAGAACCTGACAAACTCACAAAATCAAGTTGTTACTGATTCTTGATAGAACATGCCAATGTACTACAGGGCCATTGGTCCTATTTTTTAATTTCTACGGGACACTATTAAGCATTTTTGCCGCATAAACCAAAGACTCAGAATACTACACCATCTGATGAACCTGCGAAGTATTGAGTTTTTGATTGTTTGTGATTCTTTTAGGAGAAGAATCCTTACAGATACAAGAGACATGTAATGGTCCAAAGCATGTCATAGTAGAAAACTTTCAAGCCTTTATTTACAAAATACTCTAAAAACAATCCTCCTGTATATTGCATATTCTTCTTTAAACTCCTTTACAGAGTGAAAGATGTGCTGCAAAAAGAAAACGAGCGAGCTGCTTCAGATATTTGACAAAGAGGCAGGTTAATAAGTTGTGTGAGCCTACACTTCAACACACACCTATGGAAGTTCAGGATACTATTCAACAACACAGCATTTATTCAAACGTTTTAGTACATGCAGCTGATCTATGCAGCATGAATGGAAAAAAAAAAAAAAGGCCTGAACTACTAGTGAAATGAACTCCACCGGAACAAAAGGTGCATGTTAAAAACCAATGTTTTTTTTTTTTCTTCCAATGAGTAAAAGGTTTTTTCCGCTTTCATAACACTAAAACTCTAGAAAACCTTAATTAAAAGTGAAAATCTACTCTCACCAGAGTAGTTGAGGGGAACCTCAGCGGTGTGTGTGCAGCTGTGTTTGATATATTGATTCTGATGGTCTGGTTCATTTGGTGTCTAACCAGTTCACTTGGGTGATGCATCTGTTTATATGTGCTTCTGTCAATGACGGTGCTTCCTTAATTACCTAAATAATGAAAACTTGTGCATCTGTATGCATCTGAGTACATACTGCCAACGTCATTGTATGCTATTCCAGTACCATGAATGCAGACAAGAAAAACAGCAACCAAAACTACAAAACAGCACTCACTTGTTTGAGCTATCTCCTTTAAACATAGTACAACGGCTTCTTAGTGAAAGGCTGCTCACAGTGGGATCAGATCTTATTCAGGTCTTCATGAACATTTTCTTAATATGAACAAACTGAAAAGTAACAAGCTGAGTACAATGAGCTAGTCATGTGCATGTAAACACACAGACCTCCCTGGTGCAGAGGGAGGAGTGTATTGACGTGTGTTGTCTTAGTGTTGAATGGATCATCTACTCGCTTTCAGATAACCGGCATAATAAATTAAAGTTTAAAAGATAAGAATGCAGCTAATATTAAGGCTGAGCGTGGTGAGAACGGCTGTTGTTATGATAAGACAGATGTCCACAATGTAAACGTGGGAACATAGAGAAGGCAACAAAGAGGAGACACGCCAGGAATTTTTTTTTCAGCTTTCCATATAAAATCAGGTTAGAGCTTTAAAGTGCAAAAATTTCTACAGAACATTTTTTAGGAAAACTAAAATCCCCATCTTTTCAAGCATTTGCATGTTAAATTTAACTGAATCAACCAGACCATCTACGCTGCTTCGTAGGAATAAAAGACTAGACTCGCACACATACACACCAGCTGTATGCGGGAGAACAACTGATGGACCCTTCATGTTCAATAGTCTAAGGTGAGCAGAGCCTATGACAAACAGCGGGCTACATGGTGCGTGGATGTTTTTATGTGTTCTTCCATTATTTTCTTCCAGCTGTTGAAAGCTTGACCTCTCAGCGCGGCACTGAGCGTGGATGTGAACTGCAGGATGGGAGCGTTTCAGAGTGATGTCACGACTGCTGCTTGTTCGCCTCCTCTTCGTAAGCATTTCCTGTTCCGTTCTGGACGTAGGCTGAGCCGGAGCCCAGCCCGTACAAGTGACCACAGTACTTAGCGTCATCGATATGATCCTCAAAGAACATCTGCAGGAAGAATACAAACATGAGGCATTCTGAGGCCTTCCCTACTGCATACAATGAAATGAACCACCTTCATATTACAGATGCACCGACTGCATGTCCGATCTACTTACTGTTTTGTTTTGTTTCCCTCTATATTATAACAAATGCTGCACAACACTAATTCTCACGCACACACTTATGGAAACCAAAATATTAATAATCAATGAATATTTAAGTCACCCTAGCTCAGTGCAATAATCACAACCCATGCACCTTGTCTTTAAATCTTACCTTGTACATACCCATATTGCCGGTATATAGCCTTATATGTTGTATATTTCTTTCATCTGCAGCATAGAGTTAACTTTTTGTATATTTTAGTATTTCTTGGGGTTTTTTTGTATTTTTTTTTGTCAGCATATATATTCAGTATAATATTGTGTGATATTTTTATACAGTCTGTCAGCATTTTAAGTATTTCTGCTGCTAAATAACAGAGCTGCTAAACTGATTTTCATTGTTCCTGTAACAGTGACAATAAAGATCTATTCTATTCTATTCTATTCTATTCTATTCTATTC
>JAPQRP010000002.1:31004475-31018821 GCA_037367295.1 Apogon hyalosoma
TGTAACAGTGACAATAAAGATCTATTCTATTCTATTCTATTCTATTCTATTCTATTCTATTCTATTCTATTCTATTCAGAATTGTTAGTTACATTTTGCAATACTCAACTATCTCTTACTATTAAAAGAAACTAAAAAGTCATTTTTATATCACCACAATGACAGTGCTTTAAGTTGTGTCTACTGTACCCAGGTCAGCTATAACACTGACCACTGACAGGTGAAGTAGTAATAATGCTGATAATTTCATTACAATGGCACTTTTCACTGTGTGGAATATTTTATGCAACAATCACACATTTAATCCTCAAAGTTGATGTGTTAGAAGCGACAAAATGGACAACAACATCTGGGTTATATCATCTCCAAAACTGCAGGCTTTGTTGGGTGTTCCTGGTCTGCAATGGCCTAACGAAGGACATTGCAATCTCAGTGCAACTGAGCATCTGATTTGCTGGAAACACAAATCCAATCCAAGGTGGGAGGAACTGGGAATACCCAGTCACTTGACCATCATGTTTTGGCCCTTATCACTCAGATCCTTACACTCATTTTGCTATTTCCACCATGTTAACTTTGAGGACTAACTCTTCACATGCTGCCTGATACGTACCACCCACTGAAAGGTGCTGTTGTAACTAAACAATCAACATTATTTTCACTTAGTTTGTTTCAGTGGTTGAAATGTTACAGCTGATCTGGGTACATTCGTTGCATCACAAGAGCCATTTATCATTTGACCGATTTTTTTTTTTTTTTAAATCTAACCTCACCAATTCCTATTTTCATAATTTTTTGTCAAAATATCACTTCACCATATGGTGGCTACAACAAATGTGAAAGGCCTGATTAAGGTGTTTGCTTGGGGACAATAATTCCATTAACTCGGTCGGTGGCAATGATGCATTCTGACATAACCTGCTATAAAAAGAGGGGTGGGGGGTGGCACAAAATGGGCTGTTCTGAACTACTGCTAGAACACTGGTGAAACATGGCGGACTCACTCCCTCTGTAAGAATATAAAAGGCTCAATCTAAAAGTTCTTATTTTCATGTGATTATACACTAATGAAAACACAACTACTAAAATTATATTCCATTTCTACTATTATATCCCCCTAAATCCCCATAAACGTCATATTGGAAAGTTCAATTGCATGTTCATAATAAAAGTTTGACTCTTAAGTGGCTTTCATATTTACTCCAAAACTTCACCAGGTTACTGAACCTACCCTCAAACAAATCTCAAAATGTAGGGAAGCTTTGGTGCATAAAAAAATATTAATTGCAAATAAATGTAACTTTATCTAACAAGTTATTGTTAAATTAATATGTGTATTTTTGTTATGAAATGGACAGAGTATTTTTGTTTTGATATGTGCACCATTATTGTTATGAAAAGGACAGAGTTTATTTTAATGTGAAATGCTGCTGCAAAATGGACAGTCTATCCTTGATATGTACAGCAATTTTGTATTTTGTGCATAGTCAGAATTTAGCCTGATATATGAGGATTTTTGAGTTACTTAAGGAATCTTACACAGGATTTTAGGGTAGGTGAAGGATGGCACAAGAGGGCGGGAGATTATAAGTTGGACTTCATCCTGCTCCTTTTCGAATGTTTGACGTTTTTAAAAATATAATTCTTTTGTTATTTGATTTTAATGCAATATTTGAAATAAATGAAAAAAAAAACAAAAACAAAACTTAAGATCTCTTACAGCTCAGTTTAACAGCCTAACTCCACTACTACATATGTGTTCCATTCATTTAATAATCTTATTTTTTGTGTTTTTTCACTCCTGGTGAAGAATGTCCACACCAATAACATCTGAGTGTGTCTAGTGTGCATTTAAATCTGAGCGGCATAGAATCAGATGTATCTGAAATGGATTAATAAGTAACCAGGCTTGAGGAATGATTAAAATTCTAGTTACTGGCTGACCAATCAGTGCATCTCTCCTTCATGCATAACCCTCTCCCTGTCTGACCTCAGTGACCTACCTCTCTCATCTTAAAGAAAGCCATTCCTGTGAGTAAAGAGTCAGATCCGGCCTGATGCTGGGGTCCGATCCTCTCCAGCTCCAGCTGCTCAGCTACTTCCTGCAGACCGCCCTGAGAAAAAAACGCCGTCAGTCAAAGGCTCAGACAAATTCACAGCAGGGATAAATATCTCTGAAATAAAACCCCTGTTGCAGTACCTTCAGATTCTTACAGCTCTTCATGAGGTACTTGACATCGTAAATGACAGGGAAGTACAAGCGAAGTATCTCAAAGAAGTCCACCTCCTCCTCTGGCAGGTTGGCATTGGACAGAATCTTGATCAGGTATCCAAAGTCATAGCCACTGCAACACACACAAACATGTTTTCATCTTCCTTTCAAAGACTACAGAGCTGCAGACCGTATGAGCTTTTATCACTTCCAATCTGCTCTTTTACAAACAGCAGACGTTCTGGATACATTCATCTTATACCTGCCTGTCATTACATCAAACTCTATTATAAACATGAGTAACTAAACATCAGCGCACGGGAAAAGAATGAAATGATCAATGAAACAAGAAATGTAATGATGGTAAAACTGTATAAAAAATAAAATAATAAAGGACCTGTTTAGTTTCAATCTGCTACAAATGTCACACAGAGGTTTATAGGCTATTTTCTAAAGATAATTCTAATGAAAAGATTCAGATCCAGAAAAATGTGATATAAATCTATCCAAAGCATATATGACCACCACACTTTAAAGTGTTTCACCTGTTTATACTGACAAACTGTAAACTCGATGATTAACTTCTGAGATGACCCAATTAATAACTGATAAAAGCTGTGCAATATGATGATTTATACCATATGACAAAAGAAAAATGTCACTTTAGGCTGTGTTTATCATTTGATGGGTTGCTAATCGCACTCTGTATAGGAATGTTTTTGGTGATCTTGAAAGTGATTTATGTTCTTTCTCATGAAATGGATGTAGGCATGAAATAATACACAAACATACAAGAGAGTGAATAATTCACTGTAAATCTGAGAGGGAGAATATCATATTTAATATATTTATATTGCAAGGCTTATTCTGCTGCTATAGTTGAAACATTAATGTGTTCTACATTTGGTATGTCTATATAAATATTTATGCGATATGTTCATTTTTGTTTGCCAATACATTTCATACGGTTAAATAGTATTATATGCTTGGTTTTGACTTATTTTGTTTGCAAACAGAGCTCAAATTAGTTGTATTGTCTTTTTATATTTCACACCTTAATATCTCATACTTTATTACATTTATTAGTAGAAATCTTGACTCTAAATATAATGAGAAACATAATCAATCCTAGATTTAGTGTGTTTTATTTGTTGAATACAAAATTCAGACTGTAGTAGCAAATTTTATATGTAATACTTATTCATAGAATTTACTAGAAACGGGCTATAGTATGACGTGTGATGTGATATGAAAAGGTCGATATATTTTGGTCACATTGTACAGTCGTATATGATGCAGTTTTCATCTGTAAACTGTAAGAATGAAAGATTCAACACTAAAAATGTTTCCTTTACTACAGTTATGTACAAAAGTGCTATTATGCCAGCTATCATTCAGCAATTGTATTATAGTTTCAGTAACCTAATTTTACAGTAATTCAAACTGTAAAACATGTTTCTATGAGGCTATGCACAAGACAGCAGCCACCTGAAACTGGATGTCATTTCTACATGAAAATACCTATGGAAAGACAACCACTTGACCCCATCACAGAGCACCACGCCTGACGTCATCAGTAGCTCTGCAAAGTACAGTGTCTCGATGCCTTCATCCTCATGCTTCTTGAACTGAATCCCTGAAGTGGTCAGGAGCTCAATGGAGTCCTGTGCATACATGTCCTCTCTGATGAGAAACAACAGCATTCCATTATAAATACACATATATAAGACAGTCCTGTAAGCATCTCACCACTTAGTATCATACTCATAAAAACATGAACTTCTGGACTTCTCAGTCATCAATACAGTTTTGTTTCTGTACACAAACTTCTGTATCTTTATGCTGTGAGAAACATTTTACTTTGACTGACTACATGTGCAAACTCTGTTGTCTGTAAACTGTAAATTTCACCAACAGCACGATACATATATGCATTCAACATCCACAAATAAGACATAAATAAATCATCTTACGTGAGGTTAAACTTAAAATTAAATTGCCATGTCGATGTTCCGGGAGGATATTCGCCTTGTTCATTCATAAATGTGAGGCCCAGCTGGATTATCTTGAGCAAATCCACATTGCACCGGAGTAACTGGTACTGATAATCAGCATTGCTTCTGAACTCTCCGATTGGTCTGGCAACTACACCTGGAAACTCTGTGTCCTGCAACAGGAAGACAACAGGATTCTCAATAAATAGCAACAGATGCTTCCCTCTTGTCTTGAATAACACTACACTGAAAGGTTATGAGCACTGGCATGAGCGTAACACACCATAGCAATGTAGTTATACTTTCGGATGACATGTCTGATCCTCTTCAGCTCCTCCTCCAGGTTGTTGGCCCAAACCTCACATATTCTTTGGCTGTGATCCACAGTAGCTGCGGGCATAGTGCCACTTCACCATGCAAGAAAAAGATGCACAGACAAGCGTGAGAAGCTTCAGGATAACAGCAGGTTCACAGACTGGGCCTCATATCCTGGAAGATGGCAGGATAAATAATGAAAGGTAGCAGGACAAGGCAGGGGACATAATAATACATGGATATCACAAAAAGCTCTCAACTCACACTGGTGCAGGTTGCAGGAGAAACGACTCACTGCATTTGGTGTGAAATTAAAAATATACTGCAGGTCTCAGCAATGGTGTAAAGTGCAACGCAAGTGTGTGACTTGTTCAGCACGTTACAGGCCAAAAATGTCACGTTGTGTAAACGCACACAGGGACTTCGGCAGCTGTCTGTTCAGGATATCAAGGACGAGCTTAGCTGCCTCTGGTAACGTTAGCTTCAGGTGCACTGTGGGTCAGCTAACGGAGCAGCTAGCAGCCTACAGACTCAAACCGGCAAACGTCAAGTGTCAGCCTGTGCGCAGTTTTAACAAGCTTTTCAGGTAAACATACCTACATAGAAGACAAAAACCATGAACACAACACCAAGAAGTGCCAGTGCACACACATACATACACACACACACATATACATACACATATACACACACACACACACACACACATATACACACACGGCGCCACTTTAATAACGTTTCTGTCTGCAAAGCTGACTGCAGCCCCGTCCACTTACCGTTCCCCAAACCGGGCGGGTGTGTGTTTGAAGCGTGTACTATCTTAAAAGTTTTAATTCGCTCTATGTTATGGTGTCAGGGGTTTTTCGCTAACTTTTTAATAGTTTATATTCAGAATTGTATCGGTGTCAACCTACGGCTGCCATCATAGCTGAGCCTACAACACAACGTCATCACGTAAAGCGTAAACGTCATGTGCGTATGTACGTAGGTGGCGCACGTCCCATTATGAAAAAAATAAAAAATAAAAAAATAAATATATTGAAGATGTTGACGTGTAAAATAAAGCAGAATTATTTATGAATAAAATATGCAAGTAGTAATTATATTAATAATTAGAAAAGCACCTGGAGAGCGCAGACCTCCGCCAAGGCAGATTAGCCCCCCCATCACCACCAAAATTAAATCATTTGTTCCTTTTGCCAGTATCAACATTTCCTGAAAATTTCCTTAGAATCCGTCCCCGCCCCCCAAATCACCACCAAAACTACGTCATTTGTTCCTTGTGCCAGTATTAACATTTCCTTAAAATTTCATCAAGATCCTTCCATAAGTTTTTGAGTTATCTTGCTAACAGACAAACAAACCCCAATGAAAACATAACCTCCTTGGCGGAGGTAATTAATGTATACTACAATATAAGATATCGGTTTACATGGGGATTGAAAAAGTTGCTTTTTGACATTTATAAAGCAGTGAGTAGCCACACAGAAGAGCATTCACATCCTTTGTCTTACAAATCCAGCGTAAATACAGACAAGAAACCATGAATAATCCAGGATGTGTTTGTGTGTACTAAGGTCAAATAAAAACACAAGAATAAAAAGAATGACATTAATATAGTCATTTATTTCACCAGACAGACACAATTGTAACACTGCTGCATTTACCATAAATCCATAGCACTGAATAAATAAACCTAGTAATACAAAGCTCTTTTGTCCATACAAAATCTGTATGATCTACAATTTAAACTCTGATACAGTTAAAAACATGCCTTAAATCAGGATTACAGTAGTCAAAAATAGGTAATTGTACAAAAATAAGTGAACATGCTTTGCTTAATAATCTGTGTCGTTCATTTGCAGGTCTGTAGTCAATCTACTGTGCACTGCTATGGGCAACGTTAATTGTTAATTTTAGATTTTACTTCTGCTGTATGAACCTGAATTGTGTGTATTCACAATCACATGCTTTGATCCTTCTCATTTTAGGTGCCATGTCATCAAATTATTGAATCTGTTCACTTTTAAACCTGTGGATTCCCTTTGGTATAAATATCAAAATAATCAGAATATGTCTACTACTGAAATATTTTGGACAGAAATGCATACAGTTTTCTTGTCTAAGGCGAAATTTTAAAGCATTATGTTCACATCATGTTCATTTGGGATAATGAAAAATATGCTACTTTTTTTTTTTAAATCCAGACAACTGACAACGCATTAAAAACAATAAAAAAAAAAGACAAAATTACCATAACATCTTATAAAAAAAAAAAAAAAATTCCCTGTGTATACACATACATCTGCTACAAAGTTGGGTCACACTGGCGTAAATGCCAGTTGACAATTTATCAGTCTGAAATGTTGCTTTGGTCTCATGTTGCATCAAAGTGGCAAATGTTTCTAGCTGGATTTAGCCTTTAATAATTGATCTTTCATCTTTCCCATAAGGAGTTCCCATCAGCAGGCCAATGTCTAATGAATCAAAAGTATGGAAGACTATAGTAAACACAGGCACATGGGCAAATCATTAAATTGGCAAGATTTCCTTACACCTGTTGCAGAGTTGTTCAGAATTGCTTTTATCTTGTTCAAAATCTAAAATGAGTCGAAGTTACTCTCTTATTAATACATCTCGATGGCCTGTGAAGTCTGATATTTTACAGCTTTTTCATCCGAGTACAGCTTTCTGTGCCGTCATCCCTTTTAGCACTGATAAGACCATAACTAGTAGTAAAATAGAATCAGCTACAGCAAACATCTACTAACTAGTGTATGAGTGGCAAACACACCACATGCAAAGAAAAAGTGCAGGTTAATTCTGGCGCTTGAAGATGGCTTTGAACGAGGGAGCCAATGTCATGGTGGTGCTTGTAAAAGCAGTGTTTGGTCAGTGCTGCCTCCCACACACACAGTTGGATGCTTTTGTTCAGGCAGCAGAGTAGACAGCTTCATCAGAGTCTGGATCCTTTGTGCTGTCTTCACTGAGGGGTGAACGACAGCTCACGTCTGCGATCCCAGACTCTAGGTCGCTGCTGTTGGAGAGACTGAAGATGGACGTCTGATTCAAATCCTGGGGCAGGAGGATGAGGCCGCTGCTGTCTGGTGCTTTTGGCTGACAGGGGCTGCTGGTGATGAATCCACCGGTGTAGTCCTGAGGTGTGTTTGCCAGTCTGAGGTCATGGTTGAGGGCCCACGCTGTGGGGCTCTTATCAAAGGGGGTGGCCTCCTGGACTACACTCCACCCCTGCTCCTCCTCCAGTTTGGCAATTTTCTAATGATAATGTAAAACAGGTCAGTCATGGAAGTTTTATTTTGTCATCTAAAACTAGAGACATGATAAGAGGTAGCTTGAAGTAAACCTGTTTGTGTGAGGCCAGCTGCTCCTCCAGCTGCTGCGTCTCCTCTTGGATGGTCCTCAGATAATCCTCCACGGACTGTCGAGGATGCATCCCTTGGTCAAACCGGTTGTAAAGCCCTCGCCAAAATCTGAAAAGTTTTGTTACACACTGAATCTTTCCTTCTTAGTTTCATTTATGTACACTATGCTTTCCATGTGATCATACCAGACGAGTGAACTTACTTGAAGCAGTAGGGGGCAGTAGATGGACGGAGCAGCCCCTGTGTTTGGCTGTGGTTGGGTCTGTATAGAGGGTTGATGTAGTCTGTACGGTTTGTCCACAGATAACTCCACAAAGAGTGAGCCCTCTGATGAACCCTGAAAGTAGAAGTTCAGAAATAAAGACAGGAAAAGACGAGTCAGAGTTGTTTCAGAGCGGTGGCTGTGACATGTCTGTGCTGTGAACAGGAAGGCAAAGTGACAATGACAGCAGATTTAAATCTGACCCGAGCTGAATCCTCTCCCGTTGGTTGTTGCCAATGAAGTTGCCGTACTGGCAGGAGTAGATGTGGCTGTGAATGGTGATGAGAAACCTCTCATTGAACTCAAAGGCACAGGGGAACTGTTCCATCAGCTGCCACACGCATTCCAGAAACTGATCGATGACCGGAGACACCTCCTTTGGGTCTCCAACCAAGTGATTGCATCTGGATGAAAGAAGAGTATAGACGGATCAAAGCAACAAAAACACACTTGTAAAAGAGGCTATGAAGGTCAAATTTGAGTCAAACCTGTGAGAGAACTTGTGGCCAAATGAGATCCAGTCTTTCTCAATGAGTACCTGAGTACAAAAAACATATTCACTTCTAGACTGTGAGGTTACATAATTAATCCTGCAAAATGGCTGACCTCTTCACACACTATGTGGAGTCATTTTCCTGTGACTTGAGGGGCAACTCTCCAAAGCTGGGCTTTCAACTGCATTTATTTTCCACTGTGGCTCTTAGAGGATTTAAAGTTAGGCTGAACAAGACCCTCTGAATAAAGAAACAAATTTCATGCATCCAGCATCGAAGACCCTCACTTAAAGCCAAAATGTAACTGTATATAGTAATATGACCCAAAGAGCACCAGAGGGGTACGTAAAACCCACAGGGCTGTGTCAAAGACACTGTTACACAATGCAACGTACACATGAGGGCACCGATGGAAGAAGCATTCAGATCCTTACCTTAGGAAAAGTATTAAGTATTTAATTAAAGTATGAAAGTATCACAAGCAAAATGTACTTCAAGTAAAAGTAGTTACTGTTTAGCAATGTGTCAGATATTACCATTATATGTTACTGATATTTTTGGATTAATTTTACTCTTGTGTTAAAGTGTATGTTGCATTTTATTGCTGTACATATTTAAGGTTGAGCATATTTGATATAGATTATACCGTCTATGTCAGTTCATCTAAAGCAACGCACCATATTACAGAATTTAAAATCATCATTCATTGTAGCATCCCTGTCCTGTGAGAAATATGTAAAGATTAAACTTTTAATGAGCTCAGAACAAGTCTCTTTTCAACTTCATGATGATACATTTTCCTGCGAATCCAAGTGAGTTTACATTAACAAGGGGATTTTTAAACTAAACCCATGAGGTAACACTCAAAAATCAAATTTGGAGATAAAGTTACACAGGGAAAAAAAAAATTTAAAAGTAACCTAAGTTGTCAGTAAAGTGAAGGAAAAAGAATGACAGTTGCCTCTGAGATGTAGAGCAGTAGATATAAAAGCTGCCAAAAATACTTGAGTAAAAGTAACTAAAAATACACTTAAGTGCAGTACTTGAATCAAAGTATTTAGTGACCTTCCACCACTTCACTAAGGAGGTACTGTAGTATTTACCATGAGTCCTCGGAGGGTCCTGTAGTGTGGATCCAGCAGCACACAGGCCACTGAACACACCTGAGCAGTACGGTCCCACCCATCTGAACAGTGAACCAGGACGCTGACGCCTTCCTCTGCAACAGCCTGAACATACAGAGTACACAACGTACAACTTATTTTAACCCATAAAGACCCACAACTATTTCTGTGGTGGCTTGCAAATGAAATTTTCTCTACATTTAACCACTGCCAAGTCATTTATCACCATATATTTTAACATTACCTTTTGCATTTTTCCCTTGAAAATCAGGTATTTTCCTATATTTAATTTAGTGACTGTGCAGATGTTCACAAAAGCTCAGTACATTCAAAGGTTATTGCATGAAAACAGAGAAAATTGAAGAAAACATGACATTTTCGGCAAAATCTATCCTTAATTCTATATAAAAACAGTGTCCACAATCACTGTCATTTGTCGAACTACATGGGTTTTATTGGTGAACCAGTGTTCCAGAAGAGAATGGTGTTTCTATGTTCACGGCAGAAACTATGGATGCACCCAAAAAAGACATATGATGTTGTTGAAAAGCTGAGAAACTGCATTTTACCTGAATTATTTCACTGTATGTATAGGATTAGAGGTTGAAAAGTTATTAAATATTTTGGATGAATAAATGTTTTGAGGTTTTTCAGGGTTAAACACATGCGCCGACCTGTTTTTAAGGAATCTGACAGTTGAAAGATTGTTGTAAATGAGCCAAAATCTTCTGACTGAGGCATCTTACATAAGATTATACATTTGCCTGAAGTGACCTTTCGTCTGTCTAACACTTTACCGTCAAAATGTTCCAACTTCAGGTTATAATGTTTAAGTAAACCTGCTTTACAGCATTTGTTCAGACTGTTTGTTTATGGTGTTTTTGAGTTACATTGGGATCATATATCCTTCACATCAAACTGACATTAGATTTAATTAGTGAGATGTACCTAAAAGCGGCAGCTGAGTCTACACACACACACACACACACACACACACACACACACACACACACACACACACACACACACACACACAGAAGAGCAGTGGTGAAGCAGACAGCAGGGATTAACCTTCAGACTGACCTTGGCGATGAAGATGCCTGCATCCAAAACAGCTTTGATGTGCTTCAGCCAGCCTGAGCTCTCCAGACCCTCCAGGAAGTCGGACATGGAGGGGGAACGCAGCTCACACACTGGAACCACAACACAGCTGTCTCAGCAGCAGGAAACATGGAGCATACCTGACCAGCAGACTTTATTAAAACTCACATTTACTACAAAGGAACCTTCCATCCAGGTCGGTGAAGTGACATCTGTCCATGAGAAAATATGGGTCACTGCCATGGTTTGTTTGTTTTAAATTTCCTTTAGCTTACATGACTGTTCATGTTGTCCTCAATTTACATTATCAAACAATATCTTCTAAAAAACAAACAAAAATAAACTTAAATTCAGGCTTATTGTTTATAGAGCCCCCTTTTTCTGTTACTGATGAAAAAAAAGTCTGTAAATCAAAATAATAATAATCATTCTGACTTAAACAAATAATTTATTGTATTATTTTGGGAGTAAGGCAACATTTTGAGCTACTCAGACTTCTTTTTGAGTAACTTTGTTGTTTATTTTGAGACACCAAATCACTGCTTTGAGAAATATTCTATTTATTTTGAGACACTGCACTGTTATTTTTATTTACAGGATCTTTTTTCTGTGACACACTGGAGGAAATGGGCTTGCATAGTTTCATTTCATCTGCAAAAATTAATCCAAATATATTTTTCCGCTTCAGGGTTCAATAAATATACTTGAGAGTTGACTCGGGGGCAGAGTGACATGAACCCATTTCTCCAGAGGATGGTTTAACACATTAACACTCATCATTCAGCAGACGATGACAACATCTGTTCATTAAACTGTTGACAAAGGCTGGTGTTTTTTGCTGATTCCTCGCCTGTGTTCTAATCGTACAGTGAGCAGGTGAACGGGTTCACATAACCTTCGGAGAGTGCACTTCCACCTAAAACCACTGTTTGAGCTAATGCTGCATGACGGCAGGGAGGATGAGGAGGGGAAGGGGGTGGGGGGGTCTTCAAAATCTTATTACAGTCAGGCGGTCTCCGAAGGGCAGGCGCTGTCTCCAAAATTTAAAAAGACTTCCCTTGTGCTGCCAGGGGGCAAAGAGTTATCACAACTAAGAACAGCTATAACTTTTCATAGTTGAAATCGCATCATTCTCACGCCCTCGGCCTCTCTTTGGGGGATTAGGTCCCGGACTGTCCACTCCAGGAAACCAAAATAGCTCTGAAATAAAATCCAGATGGATTCAAAGTCTTCCTAGGAGCACCCCTGCACAATACCCAGAAATTCTCCTGTGGCCTTATTTGAGGCCTGATTGCAGCACAGGCCTGGTCTGCATGAGCACATATGAAAGCCACAGGAGAAGTATGGGGTCCCACTCTGTTTTAGTAATGTGAAGAAGCAGCTGACCTCAACGCACAATGCTGTTTTGACAAGCTCAGACACTGTACATTTGCTCCATAAATACTGATGTGCTGAAGCATTTCTGACAGTCATGAATGCACTGCAAGTCTTTCTGCAATAAATAAATCTACTAATGCGTGAGAAATCATTTCGGGGGAGACGTGATAATTACCTTCCAGCATTTTCTGTTGGCTGTTCCTCATAACGTGGATGTTCTCGATGCCGATGAACTGGAATTTTATGTTGGAGTAGTTGTCTTCATTTTCATAGCCTTTTCCTGCAGCTCTGTTCGCAATTGCATTCAACTAAGAGGCAAAAAAAAAATAAAACCAAAACTCTCTGTTTTACATAAATGCCTGTTACACAATTGTTTTCAAGGCATTTACTACGAACACATCCAGCTGCCAAAACGCTGCATGGAAAATAAAGCCCACCTGAACATACAGCGCAATACTGTAAGGCTTATATTTTTGCAGGCCGGCACAAAAGGCTCACCTTGGGCCTGGTGTCCACCACATACATGAAGTCACTGCAGGGATTGGACCTCAGGATGGCCTCTAGCATCTGTTCATCCTCCAGGCAGCGAGCACTGAAACCTGACAGAGGCTGGCTGCTGCGGCAGATGGCAGCCTGAGGAGAAGAAGCGAGGGGAATTAAGGCTTCATACAGGAATCTTTACCAGGCCCATAGCTGATTTTGAGCCAAATCGTGCATTAGAACACAAATCCAATATGTGAAAACCAAGGTCAGTACAAATTCACAGTACTTTTTACTTGACTTGCGTGTTTAAATTAATCAAATACACGATTTCTCATATCTCCATGCCACAAGGGACACAAGGGAAAAGGCCAGGGATCGTTGTGTGTGTGTCTCCCCTCTGGCTCATGTACCAGAGTGGAACCCTGTTATGAGCTCCACACACTGGACCCTCAGCCCTGGGAAGCTGACCTCACACACATAAAGCACTCCCAACTGTCCAATCCACGATTAATGGAAGGGACATTTATCAACGTACTCCTGATTCAGCCTTGAAAAATATGAAAAACTGCAGCTGATGGCAGCCATGATTCATGTTCTGATTTGATCAAAGAACCATGAGTCCTATGGGACTTTTATTTTAACTTGAGTTAGTGAGTTTTCATGTCAATCTCATCTTTTCAGGAAAATAAGACAATCAGAACTTTGTTATTTTAGTAAAATAGACACAATTAACTCTTAGCTCCTACTAGTGTTCTAGTCGAGACCTAGTCATGATCAAGACCAGAGAACATCAAGACCAAGACAAGACCTGACCTTTGAGGGGTTAAGACCAAGTCAAATCACCTGATCATACACACAGAATGACCATTAGTCATGCAAGGATATATTTGTCATTCATTTATTTCCTGAAATGCTTAATTCTTCAGAGGGTTGCCAGTTCATTGCTGTCACATACAAATGAACAAACATTAAGTCTCACATTCACACCTACAGGTGATTTCGATTGACCTATTAGCCAATTAAGTGCATGTCTTTGGATAGTAAGAGAAAGCCAGACATGGACAGACACTGAAGAACATGCAAACTCCACACAGAAAAGCCCACGGCAACCAGGAAAGACCCCAGGACCTTCTTACTGTGAGGAGACAGTGAGCCACCATGTCACCCTAGAATATGATCGATATCCTAGAATTATTAACCATTAATTTTCTGAAAGTGATACTTAAACCCCTGTCATCTTTAAAGTGGAACTTGGCAGGATTTTTTTTTACCTTAATTGAACAGTTTCAGAGTAATTCTGATGGTTAAATGGCTTGTCATGGGTTGAATGGAAGCCCTCCGTCCACCCACTAGCGCCTCTAGGGCCAAATCTGCTACTCGCAACTTCTCAGTACCATCTCGGAGCCTAGATCTTGTCCAAGATCTCGTGTCTCGCGAGAAACATCATGGTTTGCGGCACTACCACACAAACACACCTCCAGCCAGGTACCACTGCCTTCATTTCACAGGCATTTACAATGGCCAAGCTGGCACAGATAAATCCTCTATACTCTATGTGTTTCAGTGGATTTGTGCTCTTGATGATGCTACTGGTTCTAACA
>JAPQRP010000002.1:31042118-31053350 GCA_037367295.1 Apogon hyalosoma
TATCTATCTATCTATCTATCTATCTATCTATCTATCTATCTATCTATCTATCTATCTATCTATCTATCTATCTAATTGTACTTATTATCTTAAGAAATGTCAGTTCTTTCAGGTTATCCACATCTTTTTTGTTTGGATAGTTTGTAAATGCAAATATTTTCATTATTTAATGTCATTTTTTTGCTCTAAAACAAAGAGAAAAATTTGGACTTGTCATAATTTATAGGCTATTATGTTATTATTTTACTGGTCTGGCCTAGTGGAGATCAAATTGGACTGAATGTGGCCCTTGAAAGAAAATGAGTTTGACATCCCTGTTCTAAGATAACTCTTGTAGTGTGTTTATGAGTTGTAAACACTTATTAGTAAATAATTACAAAGAAGTATAGTACTCTCCCAAGCTCTCTAGTTGGCAAAAAAGCCCCTGCTGTACTTTCTATTCTGTTAAGATTCAAGACAATGTAATTGCAGAAATTTGATGTAATTTTCCATTCATTTTGTCATTAGTATATTAAAGTGTATAAAATGATAATCTCTGTTTCCTCGCCCAAGATTGAGGTGTTTATATCCATGTTGCGCTGACATGTTTCTAACAAAGAATGAAACAGACTTCCTCTCCATTATAATCGATTGTATCCAGAATTAAACACCATCACCAATACAGATGTTACTGTGATGTTCCCATTGTACAGAGGGGGTTAGAATAAAAATATAGGGACTCACATTCATGCTGCTCTTCTCACTCACTGCAGTAACTGTTGTGCAGTTCAGTCTGAGAGACAGAATTCTGATGGAGCAACATTCCATTATAAGAAATACAATAAATGTTTTTTACATGGATGATATGTTTATTGTATCTTGCTTATTTGACTGACGATTTCAAGATTTCTCTGGACCATTTAGTCATTTAAGGTTTTAGCTAGGTGAGGAGGAGGTTTTAGGTTTAGTTCAGAAAAATCCTCAGTGTTATTCTTAGGATTTTGGTTACTTTTAGTTGCTTTGTGGGTTAAAAATGCTAAAATGTTTGTTTTAAAGCCTAGATTTCTACCTATACTTTATCTGATATCTGATAAATAGCATCTCAGGGTGTCCTGTTTCAGAAATCTCCCTTATATTTTTATCATTACTTTTTGTTATGATTGTTTATAAATAAACTGAAGAATAGAAGGAAGGTTTGCTTAGGCTGTTTTCCCTCTAGAACATCCAAATTGTGTCTTTATTTAACCTTTAGAATATAACTGTGAAATGTGTATAGCTGTGAAATAATCTGAATTTATATATTGTATATTAAATATTATAAATATAAAATTTTATATTTCCATGTCTGAGATTTTTTTTTATTAATATCACCCACTCTCCCTATTCAGTCTATAGCTCCCATGACCACCACTCTTTCTCCCTTATCTGTTGAACAGAAAGCAGGGGTGAAATGTAGTTTTTCCCCCATTAATACATATAACCATGAAAAGATAAAGAAGACTAAAAAAACTGCACTTCACCCACTCTTTTTTCTCAACAAATAAGGTAGAAAAAAATTATTTTTTTCTAAAGCATGAACATAACCATGAAATGATAAAGTACGCGCTTTGAGTATGCGTTCATAGAAAAAAGCTATATAAATCTAATCCACTACTACTACTGTTATTATTATTATTATTATTATTATTATTATTATTATTATTTCTGTGGTCTTTCTGCACTTTGTTTTTTGTATTTTTGCTACTGTAAACACTGCCATTTCTCCATGGTGGGATCCATAAAATCATATCTTAAAAAACTAGATAGATAGATAGATAGATAAATAGATAGAGTATAAAAGTATAGAAATCAGTATAACAACAATTAAAAGACAATAACACAGTGACTAAACTTCACCCTCTCTTTTTTTCTCAACAAATTAGGGAGAAAAATTGATGATGTGTAGTTTTTCCCATGAATACACATAAGTATGAAATGACTCCTTCATTCATTTTCTGAACCCACTTTATCCTCACTAGGGTCGCTGGAGCCTATCCCAGCTACTTATGGGCAAAGGCGACGTACACCCTGGACATGCTGCCAGTAGTATGAAATGATAAGAAGGCTGAAACGTTTAATGTGTAATGATGCTTATTAATAGTTTAGTGTTTGCAAACCATTCATACGTCCTTGTTATAAAGTGTTACCCCATCCAAGTAGAGTTGAAAACCCCTTTTTTTTAGTCTGATGTATCTTCCAACTCCTCCCCAGGTTTCTTGATCTACTTCGGTTACGGCATGTGGCACAGCGTGGAGTACCGGCGGCAGCTCCAGGGTCCTCACCGAGGCCAGGACCACAGTGAAGGCAACAGAGAGAAACATGGAGGCCCGGAGGCAGGAAAGGACCAGGAGCGCTTCATCTGCCCAGAGAAGACCAGCCAGTGTTAACCACCAGCTCATTCACAGACTCCACCAGGTCACCCGGTGACACAGCGGCCTGCCACGGATGCATAAACGCACACAGCAGCTATACCATTGATGCACCTGTACATATAGCTTCACTACCTGTGCCGTTGCCATGGCAGCGTCAGTGTCTCTGTATCTGTGGTCACATGACTGGGATCTGCCATCTCCTGGTGTCTGTCTCTGTGACGGGCCCACATCCTGTAGGTCACTATGTGTTTTCTGGACAGCAGGGGGCAGAATTGAAAGGACAGGTAACACACTGGAGAGTAATGTTCATTTCCTTTATCAATGACGCGACCAATACGAGGCTGCGACAAACCTTTAGTTTCATCATGGACTAACATGTTTAGTTCATGCTTCACTTTTTGTCTTTCCTGTTCAGTTTTTACAGCTTTGTTAAAAATGTAGCCTTTAAATATGTTAGTTTAAAGAGAGATTTTTACATGTCGGTGATGTGCTAGTATTGAATTTATGGGAGAAGCACTCTGATGTAAGTTTACAGCACTAAATAATGGATGGGTTTTAAATGTGTTGTGACTGTTCAGTGCAGAATTCATGCAGATGTTTAAAGATCAGAAATACTCACCCATATTTAGACCAATGCACAGTATGTCAAATATGTTTTAGGCACTTAACATGAAAATTTCAAGCTTCTGCAGGTATTATGTCATATTTCTTGGGTGTCTTTGCTGTAGTCACTGTTGTAGTTGTGGTTGCATTAAGCACAGGTTTACTTTTTTATTTAGACTCACGTGTTATATCTATGAACTGTTACAATCTCGATATGAAGATTGTGATTTTAGATGACATTTCACTCAAAAAGTATTTGTAATTCCCTTTTTTTCGTTCTCTTAAGACACTATATATTGCCATTTTTTGTGCCGTGTAGATATATTTGCAGAAATGATGTAAATATAACCTTGATGAAATTACCCGTACCTTTCAAGCTAACAAAAGCACAACTATTACATGTAAGTTCAAGTATTATATTGATAACATATGGACATTTTCCAGCTTTCTTCACTTATTCTTGTGTCTCAACTCTGTACCTTTAAGACTGGAGTCTGTGTTGCTGAGACGCCTAAATATTCAGTACTTACATTTATTCTTTGGAGGTTTTTGGGGCCAAATGTGCGCCTCATTTGTGCTATGAAGTGTACGGCTCAGTGAGCTCTAGTGTCAGTGTTTTATTTACGTAGATGAAGAGGCCAGATACTGAGGCTGGGGGGTGTTCGGTAACTGATCAAGGTGAGTTCAGGGGTCTCGGAAACTGTGGAACAAATTAAAGGGTTAGAACCTCTACGTCTGTTCAGAGTAGAGCCTTCAGTGAAGTTACAGGATTAATGACACGGTGTAACGAATGAATGGTGTCATGTCACTTGTTACAAACTGTAAAGATAAACACAATAAATGTATTTTCCAGTAAGATGGTGGTGTTTAAGGCGTGGTTAATTACATGGAGCTTATGTGATCACAGCAACACCTACATTTATGAAACTCAGAGGAAGAGTAAGACAGCATTTCCTAAACTTTTCATCTTGAAATCCTGAAAATTAACCTCTTGTTTCCTCAGTTTACAAAATTACGTCACAAATTAGGTGGGCATTGATAAGTTTTGCTTCTGCCTGAGCCTTTTTTTCAGTCAAATTGTATTATTTCTCTCTTCTTCTGTTGTTTTGAAATGCATATATGACTGAAAATAAACTAATTCCCATAATGTTTGCACTTTTATTGACAATTTAGTTGTGAAAACTGTTGAAATCAATGCACATTTTCATCTTGTTGCATCTGTTACATAACTCTTGTCATGTTGTCTTTTATGTCATCATCTTTTTTTGTCTTTTTGCATCTTATGTATGTTTTCATCTTGCTGAATCTTTTACATTTTTGTCGTGATGCATGTTTTATATAATCTATGTGTTGTGTCTTTTACATCATTTGGTGTCTGTTGCTTTGTTTCATATCTGGCTTGTTGCATCCTTTACAAGATTTGTTATGTTGTGTTATATTATTTAGCATTTTTAACTTTGTTTTCATGTTAATGCATCTTTCACATCATTTTCATCATGTTGCATCTTTTACAGCCTTTTTGTTATGTTTTGCATCTCACATTTTTTTCATGATGCATGTTTTACACAGTTTATGTCTCATTTCTGTCTTATGTCTTTTACATAATTTTGCATCTGTTGTGTTTTATTTTCCTCTTGTTGCATCATTTACAAGATTTGACACATTTTTAATATCATTTGGCATCCTTTACTATGTATTCATCTTGTGTCATTTACATCATTTTCATCATGGTGCATCTTATAACTCAGGCCTGTTTGATGAGATCAAGATTTATAAACTTGTCCAGAAAACACTCTAGTTCTGTTTTAACCATTGAAATTAATTAATATGTCATATTCTTATTACGTATTTTAGCATCACAACTTTTGTGTTTTCACCCTAAATGTGGGGAAGGCAGCTGTAGAACATGGAACATGTCTTATTGGATTGCATATCTTGTTGGATTTATTTCCAGGACTGTGGGGCCTTGGTAGATGCAACATAGTGAAGACAGAGCCCTTCAGTGGACATTTAGAGAGGACTTCATGTTTTCACTTCTGACCTGAGAGCTTAATGTTTCTCATCACAACATGACTTTTCATAAGGAACCCAAAACAAATTAAGAAAACTATTTTTTTGGGCAGTATTCTCAAAACACTATTGTTTTACTTTATACTTGCTTGTTCGGTGTATCATTACACAGGTGAGTAGACTACTAAGCAGATTATCAGTCAGTTTTTAATAATTTCAGTGGGAGTGTTTAGTGACCTCTAGTGGTGAAAGTGCAGATTGCACCCTGCCTTACAGGGGCTGTAGAATACAGAAAAGTCCTTCATTACAGCCTGTGTTTGTTAAATTTGTCCATTCTAGGGTTTTCATTTTAACAGCATTCTTATACACTGTAGGTCATGGTAATGAACCAACCACTACAAAACAGAAAAAAGGAGAAAATAATTCAAAGGTAGCATAGTATAAAAAATAAAATTGTGAAAATTACTTTCCGTTTCTGGTAAAGGTTTTACACACTTTATTTCCCGTTAGTGTTTCCAACTAATATAATAGTGTACATTAAGTATTTCATGACCATCTAAGAGTATGATGCAAAAAAAAAAAAGTACTGACTTCAAATTTCTTTATGCTTTTAAAAATGTGGGTCAGTGGGTTCACACTCCTAATTGTAAATGCTGTATAATTCACCCTGTGGTCCAGCAGAGGGCTCTGGAGTCTGTGTTTCTTCTCTGCACAAAGTTAAGGGAGTAAACACAGAAGGTCTGAACTTATTTTCCCCCTTTCTCACTCCTGTGAGGAGGATGGAGCAGGAAATCTAAACTGGGCATCTGGATCCTGCAGAGTCCCAGCGAAGCTCCACATCTGAACCAAACCGACCCAGCAGAGAACTCACCCCTCTGACCAACACCACCACCACCACCACCACCACCTTACCATCACACCATGAAGCTCTGCATTGTGCTCTGTCTGGCACTGATCTGGGTGGAGCTGCAAAATGGTAAGTCTCCGTATTTACGTGTGTCATTTATGAGTTATGACGAGGTATGCAAGTACTGCTGATTTCATCAGAACTTGGATTGCAACCTGGAAAGAATGGGAGGATTAGATTAGATAATCTAAGACTGTGTAAATATTGGCTTGAGGAACCAGGCGTAGGATGGGAGGTGCATTTGTGAATGAGTAAATGTTCCTTAAATAACACATTTATGAACATTTAATTCATCCTGTACATGCAGTCCAGTGGCACCAGTCTACTTTAACCTTTTAACATCCACTCCTTCCACAGAACCCTTCCCTTAAACTAGGGTTATGACAAAATGTGTAAAATGCATGTATGTGCAAAACACATGCATCTGACTTCATTTCAAAGACACCTTATTGTTTCTTTGTGTCACAAGTGGTTTTAACACAATCAGCTTAAACAAATGTAATGTGGCTCAAATGTGACCCTGATCCTAAAATGGGTCACTGGGGAGCTGGACCGTTAACTGAATTTTGCACGTTTGCATGTAAATAGCTGGATTTTGTATGCAGTGTTTGTCCTGCATAGTGTTTCTGCAGACCAACTCAAACCAGCTGCCTCTGAGCCACGAAAACAGGCGTTTCTAATTAACTAGCCTTTACTGCTGACCTTTTCTGGAGCTCTCCTTAATTCTGCACGGAAGAATAAAATAACAGGTCCTGAAAGTCTATACAAGCCTACTTTGTGTATTTCTTTTTCTTTAATGGTTTGTGTTCTCTGCCTGTGCCCACTGAGAGAATAACACTGGGTTCTGGACACTTTGTGCCAGTAATAAGGATTGTACTTCCTGTGTAAGTGTTGTCACAGCTGGTGGACAAACACAAAGAGCAGCTTCTGGTCTGACACTGGTGTCTATAGCCACTTTTACATAGAGATCCCGGAAAAAAGGCGAGATGATCCCACCTTTTTTCCACCATTGACCCATTTCCACAGCCAAGCCAAAGGAGGAACAGAGGTGAGACAGGCTGGACTTTCACACAGTGGACCTGCGTTCAGGAATCAAAGGGGCGGTGACGCAGCACAGCATATAGTGTGACGTATAACTTCCGTGCCAGAAACACCCTGAGCATAGCGGTGTTGCTAACCTCTCCAGACTCTTTCACTGTTCCACAGATGTTAGCATGGATAGAGTCCTCCACACAAAGTGACAACAGCTCACGGATCTCAGTGTCTCCCCAATTTGACATCTTTCTGGTCACGGTGATATGTATGTTTACTGTACAGGGCCGCAGTACGACACCTTGGTTACGGAACGAGGTGTTGCTTTTACATTCTGACTTTTTGGGTTTTAAGCAGGAGGTGTCAGAAAAGTTACCACAGGGATAATTCAGGCATTCCAGAATCATGATTCCACCTTTATCACGGCTCTGTTACTACCTCCAGAGGTGTTACAAAGCCGCGATAAAGGTGGGACCAAATGATCCACCATTTTGTTTACACAGATGTTCCAGAATAAAGGTGAAATATTCCTGAAACAGAAGTGCTGTGTAAAAGGGGCAACTGAAAAGACTGAATCCTGAACACAGAGAATAACACCAGATGATGCTGTGATTTATCTGTGTTGTTATTAGTTTGTCTCTCTCTCACTCCTCTATGCATCTAGGTTCCTGCCAACAGCCCAAACGCAGAAAAGATGTTGGGGAAAACCGCATCCGGCCTGGAGGGAAACGGGTGAAAATGCGTCATCCCAAGCTTAAAGACAGTGGAGGTAAAGGCCAGTCCCTGCTCACACAAGTCTTAGATAAAGGACGCTTCCTGCGTCTGGGTGAGACCACGACTCTGACGCCTGGGAGGAATATCGAACTGCGTTGCAAAGGCACCAACATTGGCTGGTCGTACCCAACTTACCTGGACACCTTCAACGACTCTCGCCTTAGGTACTGTATGTTCACGTGAGCTGTTTTTCTTTAATGTGTGTGTTTAACCTTTGTTTCCCGCCTCCAGCATCAAGCAAAGTGACAAGTATGGTCAACTGCTGCTGACGTCGCCCTCTGCTGCCGACACAGGGCTGTACAGCTGCTGGGTCATTGTCTGTGACGGCATCGAGTGTGAGAAGGACCATGAGAGAGTCTACTCCTCATACGTCTACTTCACAGGTCATCATATTGACATTCTGTTCATAAATAATTACAGTACATGATTATTGGATCATTAAGAAGTGGTTCCAGGCACAACAAACCCCGCCCCTTGCACGTATTGTAGCGTATTTTGGCATCGATCCAGCTGATGTCATCATGCATGTGCTGATGTCAGCATATCAATTGCCACTATATATGTGCAAAGTTTGAAGTAAATTGAAACAAAATTTATGTTTTTATAGGCATTTGAAATTTCACCCATTATAAGTAAATGGGAGAAAATAAAGATTTAAAAATTCATTAAAAATTTGGAACTTTGACCTACTTTTCCTAATGTGTAACCACATCTATTCTGGGTCACTGGCAATCTATAAACCCAATTTGGTTTGAATTCACTCAGTGGTTTTGCTGTTAGAGCGTTAACAAACAAACAAACAAACAAAAGGAAAAAAATGAACCAAAAACAATACCCCTTGCCTCCCCTTTGGGGGCGGAGTAATAACATGTCTTATTATTATGATGCAAGTGAGAATGTAGTTTTAACCATTAAAAGACTAATGTGTGTTATGGATGACCATTTCCACCTACCTGAAAAATAGATTTGTAAGTCACAAAAAGTAGTTAATATCTAAAGATAATGAGTTAGTTAGAGATTAGGCAAAAAAAGGGCTCCGACTCTCCCATCTTTACATAATGTTGTCTTCCATTTAAAAAAAAATCATACGTTTTTTCTTAATGTTGACATACTGGGTAATTATTTTGAGATACTTTAGAGATAATAAGTCATTACTTTAATATAACATGTCATTACTTTGAGATAATAAGACATTATTTTGTTGTATTCATTATTTTTGACATAACGACACATTACTGTAACTTGCTGTCTTTTTTTGTCAAAGTGACAGAACATTTCTAACTATTGTGGCTAATAATTATGAATTAGGATCCCCCCAAAAAATGTTTTTAAAATGTTTAAAATACTTTAAATCACATAAATGTTTGAAACAACCTTTGATTTAGAAAACAGATCCATATCAGTCAGTGCCACTGGTGAAACATCTCATGCTGTACATCCAATCCTGATATCGAACTGATCCACCTGAATAATAAATTAACTATTGCTTTTACGTAGTTGAGTGTTATTTCTGTTAAAATTCACTGCTGACAAGTGTTTTTCTGTGTCCAGACAAAGACAACATCTTCATCCCGTCTGCCATCCACTTTGAGATCGTGTACCTGCGTCCAGACCGACCTGCTGTGGTTCCCTGTCGCGTCACTAACCCACAGGCCACTGTGTCACTGCACAGGGAGGTCCCACCAGAGGAGATCCCAGCCAACAGCACCCTGATGACCTATGACCCCACCAAAGGCTTTGTCCTGCAGAACCCCAGCCCAGAGTATCAGGGGGTCTTCTACTGCAAAGCGGTGATCAGAGGCAACCCTCAGATCTCCACAAAGTACCAGCTGCTTTATGTGGAGGGTAGGTCGTAAATAACACATGGTTATGGATCAGAAACTGTTTTCCTGCACCTTTATCCATCAAACAGCTTTCCACTGTACTGAGTAACAGTGTCGGGAACCACGCTGAAAGCATTTTAACAAAGTCATGAATCAAATGCTGGTTATTTTCCAGGAAAAGGTTGTATTTTCAGAGCTGTCAAAGCCTGTTCCTCTTACTGCTGACAACGCTCGCCAACTCAGATGGAAACACCGCCTGGACTGTTCAGATGGGAGGAGGATGAGAGGAATTTTAGAAATGGAAATGGTGTGGAGGTTTAGAAAGAGTTTAGCTTCAGTTTGTATCACAAGCAGATGGACAAGACAGACTGAGGCTTCAGGACCATGTTGTGATATAACTTAAAAAGTATTCATTTTTATGGTGCATTTTAAGCCATTTTACAAAGCTTGCGTTACATTACATGATCCACCTTGTTCATGGAATTGGAGAAAGTTAAACTGCCTTTCAATCTCATTCAACCGAGACCAGCATTTTATTATAACATGAGATAAAGTTATAATTATGTAAAATAAAACTGAAAGAAAAATCTGAAAAAACTGCAGCCAAGTTGCGGTCACAGGGAAAACCATACACATGAAGCACCTGTCTGCACACGGCACCCATTTAAAGTACAAACATAATGAAAGACAAACAAAAACAACAACTCGACCAGCCTCAAACATGGTTTAATAGAGTAAAAAGCATAAAGGTACATTTTCCATTGTTGTAGTCTTGCATGTGATGAAGTTGAGAGGCCATTTAGTCCATTAGTTAGCAGAGACTGCTAGTTAGCTAACCTGACTAAATTTGCCATCCAGCACCAAGAATAAACAAGGCTTTGTAAACCCACTTCCACGGTCTGTGCTCCCAGTACAACACCAACTCCAGTACAAACTTCACATAAGCAAACAAGCACATGTCAGTCTTACACACTCAGCACTCATTATTTATTGATAAATCATGTACATTCCAACACTGACCCACCTGTGTGATGAGTGTAAAGGACACCGGTTTGATAAATCACACTTTTTTTTGTCGACAGTTCCTACCGGGCCACCGTTTGTGAGTCTGGAAGTGTCTCCAGATTCTGTCAGAGGAGGCGATAATGTCAACGTAACGTGCACTGTCCTGGGGGAGCCAGAGGTAGATGTAGGATTCACCTGGATTTACCCGGGTCAGGTAGGACGAATGGGATTAAAGGTGCATTTTATAAAAAGTAAAAATACCTCAACACTCATTAGCATCTACACCAGTGATTCTCAACTGATGGGTCAGGACCCAGAAGTGGGTCGCAAACCTGTTTTCAGTGGGTCGTGGGCCTTTGTCTGGGCAAAAAATAATGTTAAGAAAGCAATCCTGTACTTTATTTTTTTATGGAGCTGTGCTCCGCCCATTCACACACCCCAACACCAACAGTAGGTGGCGGTAATTCACAGTAATGCTAATTAACACCAGACATTTCACAGGACTCTTATTTTTCGGGGCATTTCAGCGTATGTGCTCGGGCATGGTTTAGGGTTAGGTTTAGGTTTAGGGTTGGGGTTAGGGGATAACCAGATTATGACACCGCACTGACACGAGAACCCTCATCAAACACATCCGTGACACTGGACGTGGGGGGGGGGGGGGGGGGGGGGGGGGGGGGGGGGGGGG
>JAPQRP010000002.1:31053974-31073426 GCA_037367295.1 Apogon hyalosoma
TCCTTTTCAAAATTGTCAAAGTTCTGCCTCCTTCCTCATTAATGACAGTCTTGTAGTGTCACTGGAAAGACCTCTGGTGAACAATTCCTCCCTCCTGGAGGATTATCCGTGTATTGCATGTATCTAATTGTATATCTTTAAATAAATTTGGGACGTTTAACATATATCAGATTGGGTAGAGGCTTGTCATTGAGGGGTGATAGTGGGTCCCGAAGCCAGACCAGTTGAGAACCACTGATCTACATATTGTTCTTTAAGCTAATACTTGTTGCATGACATATGTATAAAATTGTACCTTTAATGTATCTAACAGGAGGACCTATTTTTAATGGAAGACTTTAGACTTCTGTAAACAATGCTGTTCTTACGTGGCTGATGTTTGAATCTGTTTGTTACCGTGAAGCACCATCGTCCTATTCACATCCAGACGTCATGGAGGCTGGTTAACAGAGGAATGGGCCACACCACGCGGGTCTCCCAGAGCATCCTGATGGTCGAAGACATGGAGACAATCGACTTTGGAAGCTACATCTGTAAAGCCAAGAACCAGTACGGTGAGACATTCGTGGCAACCAGCATCATCTCCAAATAGAGGCGGCGGTGGACCATGTTTGATGTGGGATGATCAGTGGATATTCACCGGTCTTATCAGCAGCGGAAATCTGAATTATAGAAACAGTAAAAAGTGATGTACAGGGTATCCATGAAGTCTCTATAATTGAACAAATTTAGTACAAAAGCAAATGAATAGACAGATCTGTGGAAATGATTACAAAATGAAAAGTAGATATTGAAGGGTTTTTTTGCCTCATTTAATCCCCTTTTATATGGGCACCATTAGTTGTATGAAGCACATCCACAGTGCTGGATTTGTTTCCATGTTTTCTGTATCATAGACTCATCAGTGGCATCAGTGATCTGTTCCTTCAGGTCGTTGTTGTCCCATATCTACATGACATCTTTAACACAACCCCACTGAAATAAATCCAGTGATATCTGGTGTCCAGGGAATTGGACTATCCCTTCCAATCCACCGGTCTGGAAATGTTTGATGTAGGAACCCACCACCATGCAGAACCCAGCTGCACCATCGACCTGGAAAATGATGGTTGGTTGAAGGTTCATCCAGATGTGGTGACACGTGTTCAGTCACAAGGTCAAAGGTCAACATTTGCAGTAATTGATCTGTCCTTGAAGAAAAATGGACCAATGCTTCAACTGCACATGATCCAACAATGTGATTAAAAATTTTGAATAGAACACATCTCATCAACTGCTTTTATAATACATGTTTTAAATTGTAAAGAGACTTTGTGGACACCCTGTATATTTGAAAACTGTAGAAAGAGGCAGAAATAGAAGTTTACTTTGTATTTCACTGAAAAGATCATCATAAAATACAACTAGACAGAAACAAATGAATTCACCTGATGTCCACACTGACCACCAAATGGGATCTTTGCACACTTTAACGTGATGAAATGGCTGGACCACAGTGGAAAGAAGTTTAGTTTTATGCTCAGCCTAATTGTAGAAAGTCTTTGCCTTCATTACTGTTAGGCTACGTTCACACTGCATGGCCAAATCTGACTTTCCCCATATTCCATATCTGCTTTTTTAATAACAGTCTGAACAGTACAAATCAGATTTTTTCCAATCAGTCCAAGACCACATCATATGTAGCCCTAAATTGGATACATATCTGATATTTTGCAATGCGACTTCAGTTCATTTCATTTCAAAATTTTACATCTTTAAAATGTGACAGACATCACAATTCTGCTCTGGAGGAGGCGGGACCCACCGAGATCCACATTTACTTCCATAAACACACACTTCAAGGCCGTAAATGACAGTTGCATTTAAATTACAATGGGAACAACCACACAAATAAATCAGATTCAAACAAAAATTCTGAATTGTGCGTTAAGACCTGCAGTGTGAATGTAGCCTTACATGTACTGTCTATTAATCATGGTGTCGTATCTGAGTGAAGGGAGCTCAAAAAGCAAACAAAAAAATCAAAGTAATCAAATGTGTGTTCTGATATTATACACAGCCTTGACAATCCCTAAGCTTTAAGCTGCAGGACAGTGAAATGAATCATTAGAATGATGTCCAACTCTGTAAAAACGTCAATAAAACCAAACCCATATGTTACACAACAGATGAAATCGGTGTCAGATTTGTGGTCCCTCCTATCACAGCCTCTCCAGACACATCCTAAAACATCTCTGATTCATCACAGTGACAGAAGGAGGCGGTAAAAGGAGCGGCGGCCTTCGGAAACTCGCTCTGACCGCGGCTTGTCGTGAAATGTGCTGTGAGGCTCAGGCTTGTGCCAGGCTGACGTCCTAATGCGATCCACATGTGGAATGTGATCTGCAGGCCCACAACTCATTTCTCTGCCTTGAACACTTGCTTCATTTTCCTCTTTTCTGTCTCAACAATAATCTGCTGAACAGTCACTTGCTGTTATGATGTTGAAATATGGGAGAGCGAACAATATTTATGTCTGTGGGTGAATAGGATGTTTAAATGATATCTGACTCAAGCAAAACAAATCACATCCACTGGTTATGCTGAGCTGACGTGTGTTGAGCCTTAAAGACCAAAAGCATCTGATGGTTCAAGAATGTTCAAGCACTAATCATACCAATATATTTTAATAACTCAGGTAAAATGCAGTTTCTCAGCTTTTCAGTGACATCAGATATGAGCAGTTTGGACATTCAGAGACTCTGTAGCGAACGTGGAAACACTATTGTCTTCTGAAACATTAATTCACACATAAAACCCATGAAGTGGTTGGAGGTCAGGGGTAATCAAACTCATTTTAGTTCAGGGACCACATTCACCCCAATATGATCTGAAGTGGGCCATTAAAATAATAATATAATAATATATAAATATATAAACGCCAAACTTTTCTCCATTTTAGGGTGAAAAAAGTAAAATTACAAGATGAAAATGTTTACATCTACAAACTAACCTTTTAAAAAAAATGAATAACATGAACAACCATGAAAAAACTGAAATTTTATAAGAGAAATAAGTGTAATTTTAACAATATCATGCCTCAGCTTCTCATTTACACATGTACATTACAACTTACAGATCACAATGGATCTACAAATACACAAAACGTGTATCAACAGGCAGAATACTGGTAACATTGCACTCACTTCTCTTAAGACATTTCAGGTTGTTCATATTTGTTCAGGTTATTCACATTTTTTGTGAAAGGATAGTTTGGAAATGTAAACATTTTCATGTTATTTTTTTAATTCTAAAACAAAGAGAATAATTTGGAGTTTACATTATATTTAGGTTAGAATGAGAGCAGTTTACTGTTTGACCCACTGGAGATGGAATTGGTCTGAATGTGGAAACTGAACTAAAATGATTATTAATATCTTCACTGTAATTTTTGCATTTCACAAACTCATCCCACAGGCCAGACTGGACTCTCTGGTGCGTCGGTTATGGCCCATGGGCTGTATGTTTGACAGATTCATAGACAGATAGCTGTAGATAGTTGTTTTTATATTCAGTTAATGACATATCTTTCTGAAAGTCACTTTTGCTTCAGTTTTATCCAGTTTGATTTGGGTTCACCTCAACTGTACTCTGAGCTTTCATGATCATCTATATGGTTACAAAATGAGATATAGGAAAATACCAGATTTTCACTGAAAAATGCAAAATGCAGAGGATGATATTCTAATTAATTATGCTAAATCACTTGGGAAAAGTTCAAAGTAGTGAACAGATCATTCGGTTAGTTACTATAGTTCCAGATCTTTAAGGGTTAAATAGTTTACAGTCAAATCTTCATCTCTACAGTATATTCAGTGGTTGTCAACTGATCCAAACATAGGAATCAGTTTCCCCCAGTTACCAAGTCATGAGGCACTTTTATACAAACAATTTTGTCCAAAATAGACACACACCAATGCTTTTTCCAGTTAAAATACACAAGTTTCCAACTGTTTCATAGCACATTACTCTAATAAACTGAGTGTGAATTTTAAGTGTACAGTTCTCATAGCTGAATGAATTTGTTCACACAAAGGTGACAAAAGGAGTCGTTTTAACTGAACATTTGTGAATACGGTTTCAAATCAGTGACTGTTTTGAGCTCTGTGTGCAATTATAAGACACGTTCCAGTCCCTGTTCTGTTGTCAGTGTTCTTAAATCCATATTTAACATGTTTTGTGCTTCAGTGTCAATAACATTACCATAAAAACAACCATCTTACTGCATGTCATTTGCACACACCTGTCAATCAGATAGTACTGGTCTAAAAGTAAAATGCCTCCAGAATAAAAGTAGTGAACCTTAAAATTAAGTCAAAACACTGGTTGGCTAGTGCTTCCAAGATAGTCTTGGGTCAAAATAGGAAATTCGATGAATTAATGAGAGAATGCGTTTCAGTCAAAAGGAATGCTTGTGTCAGAGCTTCCAGATGTCCTTCAAAACTTTGAACATTGCAATACATTCATTTTACAGGTCGTCTGTACTGGAACATTTATAAACCTATTGTATAAATGTACATGAACCAATACATGTGTGTAGTAACTAATAGATTCAAAACTTCAGTTAAACAGAACTTTGGTCATTTATTTTCCAATTCATCTTATTAAAGTATATAATATTTAGCACTTTTAATATCTGCTGCAGATAAATTGTAGATGCGTATAGCCAAGCATTTAGAGCTATGTTTTCATTTAACACATTAATTCTGGGACCAACCAGCTGAGACTTAACAGACCATAACCAGAGCTTCGTCTATTGTGATCCAGTTGCAATAAGACGACAACATTGATCCACACTCATCACTTAGCTGCCAACTTTAAGTTTAATACAAGACTTTATTAACTGCATATTTCAAAACAGGGTCAACACACCAATGGTATAAATTCCACACAAATACTCTTTTTGACACATTCCCCAGATGCAACGTGTCAGACATGTACAAGTAAAGCTTCTTATGGTTCAACTCTTTGTAAAGACCCCAGGTTTAAAGCTGCATTAGGAGAGTCACTAAGGGGTGATTACACAACAGAGACTCAACAACATGCACAAATGACTGGAATTGGTCCCTTGGTCAAACAAACACAAAGAAATGTCAAAGTAGAAAAAACGGAGGCCATTTTTACTGTGAACTAAATGTAAAATGTAGTAACCATGCCCGTAGGTGCTCTGGACCAGAGGAGCCTGAATATGAGGGTTTTTCAATCTGACTCAGGTATGTTTTTAGTGTAGGTGATAATGGAGCAGTACAGCAGTCCTGACTCTTCTGAGCAGTAATGCAAAAATCCAAGACGTGTAAAACTGTCCACACCACAGGGCTGTATTTGCATGTGTTCCGGCCTGTGTGTTTACTGCATGAGTGGGAGCGCTGAGCTTCAGGAAAGAAATGCTTCTGACAACTACAAGTGACAAAAATAGTGAACACATAGAACTCCTGAGATTTCCTATTTTCCCATCCACAGTATCCACAGTGAAAGGCAAACAACTCTGCTAATTAAGTGCTTCTGTGCAACAATCCTTTATTACAGTCTGTAGAATCTCCAAACAAGGGTCTGAGCAGATCCGATCCCGAAGAGCCGAGGCCCGGCTGTCGGGCTCAGACATGGCTCTTCATTCCAGAGGGATAACTCCAGCGACAGGAGGGTCTGCTTCCAGGAAGCAGGGGCCCATCGTTATCTGGGTGAGACCGGGGGGCTGGAGAAGAAGGCTGAGCTGCGAGGGGACTGGAGGCTGAAGGAGTGGGAGGGGGATGTGGAGGTGGGAGACACTTTGCGGGGACTACTCAGGTCTCCGTTGTGGAGCTTCCACAGCAGCTCCTCGTTCTCCATGGACAGACGTTTGTTCACTTTGGATTCTTTCTGGAGGGATTCCTGCAGCACGGCCTGCTCTGTGGACAGCTGTCTGTGGAGCATCAGAGCAACACATGGTCATCGCCATGGACACGGTAGCATCATAGATGGCCAAAAATACATCAAAAAGTACTGTGATCAAAGTTAGAGAAACTTGCTGATATGATGTAAAAAATACTGGAATTAGAAAATCCATCTAATATATAATATGTTAAATTAAACTATGTGTAACATGTAGCTTACATCTGAAATTGAAATGACAAGAATACAATGACAAACTGGAAGCAACACTGACCCACACTGAACAAGATCAACAATAATGCAAAGGTTAGTTCATTATTATGTACATTTCCACAGAATAAAGTCCTTTAATGCAACAGTCACGCCATAAAACACCGTTCTGAACCCAAACACTTAAGACTCAAATATAAAATACAAAAACTTAAACTAAGACCTGAAGTAAGAGTTGAAGACAGTGTTACTGAAATACTCAACAGTTGCACAGAGAAAAGTGTTAACAGTTAATTAAAATGAACACATTAGAAAATGGGGACACGTCTGCCACAAGAAAAGGGTCTAATAAAAAGTGGAAAGGAGAATAAAAGCTTGATCTCTGCAGATGATGTAAATAAAGTTACACTATTTGAGAATCAGTGGAACATATGAAACATGCTTATGAGTCATTAAAGTGTGACAGATGATGGGCTGTGTATCACAGAGGTGTTGCGTAGCGCTGTGTGTGCTCATAACTCAGACCACAGTGCACTGCTGCAGCTTTTTATAGATGCACTGAAAAATGCAGATTTTCACCAGACTCTGGCCATTTCTATTAATACAGAAGGTCATATTAGGAGGCCCTTTTTAGGCTGGTAGTTGTACAGTTTAAAGCTGGGGATAAAAATTCTTTATTTGAAAAATTTATGCATTAAATATTGTTTCAAATATACAAATATGAGCTCTTTAAGTAAACATTGCATATTATTTTTTGTGCTAAGCAAAATTCAAATTGCAATGTAGTAAAAAGAAATTAAATTAGTATGTTAAATTGAGATGATGTCTTTTGTAGATTAATACCTTTAAGTCACATTTTGACAGCTGAAACAAACAACCACCACTTTGTTGGAGGTCAGAAAGAGCAAAACTCTTGCCCAACTTCATTTCTTCACATGTTCAACACCATCTCACCGACTTCTTTCCTTTCATTACATAACGGTAAAGATCAGATCACAGCTATACCGTACACTTAACAGACATAAAGAGTCTGAACAGAGACAGGTGGTAAGACTCTTCAGAATCTGGTTTTCATCAAACCACTGGACATGGTGAACCCTTACCTTGACAGAGCAGCGTGTCTTTCCATGCGGGCTTTGAGATCCTCATTCTCCTGCTGGACCTTCCTAAGACTCTCATCCAGCTTCACATTTTTCTCCGTCTGCAAACCCAGAGTGAACATGATGAATGATGGCTTCTAATGTGTGTTTTTATCCAGTAATCGTTAGAATCAGGTCTCACCAGTTTGTCTATCTCCATCAGCTTCTTCTCCTGCTGATGCAGCTGTTTGTTTTTGATATCCAGCACAACTTTGAGGCTTTCCAGCTCCTGCTCCAGATACACTGTGTGGGAGTCCTTCTGCTGGGAGAAGGAAGGAGTGCCAAGATGTTGAGGGACAGTTAAGGCTCCACAATCCAATACATGAATACAGCAGTGTCAGGTAGTCATAAAACCAACAACACAACAGAGGGCGCTGTATGTCCCTTACAGATGAATTCATTGCACTGTGCTCTCAGGGACCATGAAACTGACAGTGTTTAGATTTTAGACACAATTATATAAGGAAGAAAAGTGTGTTTTCACAACTCCTGTTCTATGAAATACACAGTTAATAAATAATACTGCTGTATTTCTAATGGTGATGCTATTATTTACAGTGCCTATGAATAGCCAGTGCAGAGTGGTGGGGTAATATGAGGTAGTTACTTTAATTACTCTGCTGTGCCAAGACAGACTGCTGAGCACATGCAGTGGCCACTTAACACTGATGACTAGTGGCAGCCTCACTTTGGCACAAAACTCTAGGAAATTAAAATCTACATTCTGGGCAGAGCGGGTGGCACCGCTGGTGGTCCACTCAGACGAAGCACACACTCATTATTAGCTTTTCATGGAAAACATGTAACCAGTTTATCAAATCTATCTGTCTGGTAATCTGTGTGTCCAGGGTGTCCCACCTCTTCTGCTTCAAGGCAAACAGCAGTGGTGTCATGAGGTGTTTGTGAAGTGGAGCTCTACTATAAACAGCACACAGATAAGAGTACCTGACTCTTTTCAGCCAGCTCCTTCCTCTTGTTGTCCTCTGCTGTTAGCTTCTCAATTAGGGCATTGTTCTCCACAGTCAGCTCTTGAATCTTTCCCTGCCGATGTATGTGGTGCAAGAGTGTTACAAAACGACATACACACTTAGTAATACCTTATTATGTCAAGATAAAGGCTACGATTTAAATTAAAAAACAACAACAAAAAAAACACCAGAAAAAGTAAAACTTACAGATAAAGTTGCTTCTGCATTTTTCAAAGATTTGTCCAGAGAATCCAGCTCCTCAGTGTGGACTTTCCTGAGCTCTGAAGAGTTCAAATGTGTTATAGCATTAGAATATTTTAATATTAAACTTTATCTGAGACACAGATGTCAGGATTGATCACAGAATGAACTGTTCACTTACCTTCCAGTGACTGATCATATTGCTGTTTTACACACTGCAGCTGTTCAGTGTGGCTATTCTCTAGATCCAGCTTCATGGCTTCATGACTAGCTTTAAGCTCTCCCATCTTTAAAAAAAAAACAAAACAAAACAAAAAGGTTAATTATTATTAAATTAATGAAGCGGTGAAACTGACCAACATTCAAACAAATATTAACATTTTAATGGTGTTTGGCATGTTTGAGAATGAGTAAACATTGACAGATCACCCAACCCTCTGCTTGTGTCTGAGTGTTTACAAAGAACGACATTCTGTTAAATGGACTGAATTATTAAATAAACACAGTGGCTGCAGTAAATCCACCTGCTCATAATGAAAGGTGGACTATGGACAGACCTGCTGTTGCATGAGACTCTTGCACTTGTCAGCCTCCTCCTGGTAGGTCTGGTGGACCTTGTCCCACTCCGCCTGGTAGAAGGCCTGTAGTCTGTGCTCCAGCTCAACCAGGTCCTTCTGATGCTGCTCCTGGAGTTTCTGCAGTGCATCATCCAGAGCAAAGCGCAGCTCTTCTTTTTCCTTCTCCAGACGTGCGGAGGAATTAGCAGAACTCTCTGTAGAAGAAAACAAAGAGGATTTAGCATCATGCTCAGGGACTCTAAACACATCTAATACCACACATCTATTTGTCAAAAATTTTATTTAGAAATGTTTGTGCAAGATAAGAACTTTTGTTTATAAAATCCTCCTCGGAGCAAATGTATGTCAAGGCTCTCAAAAGAGGAATGGAAAAATTCAAGAGGAGGGGCCTCTTACACTAGACTGTGTATGCCAACTTCACTGCAGTTATTTATGAGCAGATAAAAACACGATTTCTTTTCTGGTTTCTACTGATTCATTCAAAACATCTTCAAATTGGAATCATAGGTTAGAGATTTTCACCTCTTTCAACAGCTGACAGTTATTAGCTTGTGCAACTGAGTCTTTTTGTTCTTGTTCAGTCCACTAGTGCCACCATTTCCCAACAGTTCCCCTCACTAAGTGTTTATATCTGCAGTGGAGTGGGTGACAGTGACAGGCTCCATAAGCTGTCTCCCGCAGAAGTGCCTGTGCACAAACACTACTGATACACAGCTGTTGAATCCACTATGGACTCATTATTATACCCCAGAGAGATCGAATCAGCCTGCACTGTCAGATTTAACAGCTTATTTCATGTTAAAGGACTCGAATGCACAATGTGACAACCAACACCCCGAGACTATAGATGATTTCATTAGTGAGAGTCAAACAATAATAAATCCAGATGTTGCTCTGCAATGCCATCACATGTGTGGCAGGTACATGTCACATTCAGCACAACACTTGATATATCTGCTATCTGATATCTAATATAATATGACATATCTTAAATTATAGACTAGTACAACCGTGTCATATCAGAAAGCAGTCATGAAAACCTCTTCTTAGTAGTTTCTATGCAGATGTCCCATATGTGTCCTATTAGATGTCCCATTAGAGCAACAAGCTGCATGTGTTGCCAGTAAAATTGTGCAGACAAAAGAACATAGTGCATTGAGTTATTTGTGCTGAGAAAGTTCAAATGTTGGAAAGTTTCCTCAAACTGTTCCATGCCTTGTGTTTGTTTGCATAGAGGTAATGTGTAGCCCAGGTGCTCTCTGGATGTAAATGAAGCTCCAGAGTCTGTGTTTTTAGCCATGAAGGATTAATGCTGCACAGCATGAGCAAGAAGATTCACCTTACGTAGAGTGGAATGATGGCAGCAGAGGCAGGAACAGAGGCCAAAATAACATTGGGTCAATCTATCAGGCTTTGGCATATATGGCTTGAACAGAGCCCAGCATTCCACAACCATGTGTAAAAGATCTGGTCATATGAGCCTTTCCAGTCTAAATCCACCCCACAAAAACACCTTATGGCTCATATAAACAGACAAACTTTATATTCCATCTAAAGGTTCTGGGTAACAACAGTTGATGGGATGAGGGGTCTTTAAGAATCCCATATACTACAGATGCTGACACAAAACTTATTTTAAGTTCAGATGAAATGATACCAGAGGGGTGTGGCTGTCTCACAGGAGTGTCTGTGACTGGAAACTATCATTTATTACTGTATGGAATCAAACTCACAGAGGAAGCAGGAAAAGGGCACAGTGTAAGGAGGAGGATGTTTTAAGAATGCCTCTGGACGTATTTCACTATTTTACATGATAAACACAATTTTACATAATACAAAGTCCATCTGAGGTCAGTCACCCTGCCTGCGGAGAAGAATGTGGAGGAGCAGATATAACAGTGCTCAGCGTTAGAGAGCAGTCATGTGTGAGTCCCGAGGCAGTGGCACGTCTAGGTACAAACATGGGGAGGGGAAGGGGGAGGAGCCATGACACTGCAGCCGCTTTAAATAAGAGATGAAAGCTGGTGTGTAAAGCAAGGTTGTTCTGTGTGACAGGACTTAGGGTAGACATCAAGCATGGGTTATTGCATCTAGTCTTCACAAGGCCTCAGGTGGTCTAGCATTCCACCGCTGGGATCTCTACTGTGGGAGGTCAGAGGCCAGCATGCTGCTCCCTGGGGAATGGGCTGACACCAGTCTACTAATACCATATCCTGTCAGATCTGATTTTCAGGAGAGCAATTAACACGTGAAGGGAATAGGTGCCATTTACAAATAGTATAACAACCTTGTTGAATATAGGGACTGTAGTATTTAGAACTGTCAGCTGTTCCATACAGTAAGTCAACTACCACAGTACATAGACACATCCAAAATATTTCATCTTGTAATGTAAACAAAACAACTGATGGACATACTGTACAAATGTGTTTCATAAACATGAAACCCAGAGGTACTAATATCAGGCCGTTCATCAGGATGTGTTCTTATGGTAACTTCTGTAAACAAAACTAGTGTAAGGCCAAGATGACCCAACATACCCAGCTCTCCTCGAAGGTTGACCAGCTCCTGGGACAGCCTCCTGCACTGCTGGATAGATTCATCACGCTGCAGAAAAAAATAAACAGTCATGCACATGCTCAACTCAAAGTCAATATTAGTGCACTCTTTAAGGTCTTATTTCTGCTTTGACAACTGAAAGCTTGAATGAGTAAACCAAAGCTCACAGATAATCAGTCCATTAGTAAAGTATGAAAGGTTATTCTGAAGTAGAGGACAAGTAATTCATATAAGGAGAGAGTGACATATCACCATGTGTTGAAGACTTTTTACAGTTTAACTACCAATGGCAAACTTATCATCAGCAATACATGTAACAGCTAATTTAAAAAAAAATACAAGGAGATTAAAAGAAGAATTGACACTGAGCTCATGTTTTTAGTGTAACAAAACATCTCCAACTACCATAATTTACAGGATTTTCATCCTTTGCAGCCTTTTCTCTACTGCAAAAGTGAGTCAGAGTCTAACTGTACAGTAGCTGCAGTGCTGCTGCCCGACTTTCAACTGATGCAATGATGACCTGAAAACTACGAGTCATTCAGTGTTGTCTTACTCTTAGCAGTTCATGTAAAAATCCCCAACAAACAGCAGTTATTGACAGAGCCTGTATCTTTGGTAATTATTAAAACAAGACTAAATAGGCAAGTCAAATACAAGCAGACAAACATCACTTTGTCATCATGCATTAATAACAAATACTCCTATTGTTCCTTATACCAGCCATAGACCTATTCCTTACTGCAGAGAAGAACACTGTAAAAGGCAGTTACCCTCTCTGCAGTGTAGGGAGCACTAAGGCACGCTCTGCTGCCAGCACAGCCCATGATCCAGCCTCAGCCTGAGGCTTCGATGCTGGAGTGTCTCCCCCCACAGCTATGGAGACCCAGTACGCCAGGACAAACAGTGGTCCAGGTGGACACACCACCTCCACACACCTCCTCTCCGACTGCTCTCACTACATCGGAGGCAGGACTGAAAAAGCCGCTTCACTGTCTGTGTTAAAGTGACTGCAGAGTGCATTACCGTATTCCACCTAAAAAAAAACATAAAGGGGCCGGCCACAGTATGCTAAGAACAGCCTTCCAGCCAATGAGGAGAGATCACTTTAAGACCGCACTAAAGGCAGCCAGAGAGGAGCAAGCAGATAAATTGTAAGGCGCTGTCTGACATCAGGCTGATGGAGCAGGACTTGTGCTGTGCACTGACCTTCCCAGGGGATGCATGGACAGGCTTCATTACCACCATCCCCCACTACTCATCCAAACCTACATTAAATCATCACCTCACCCTGTGCACCACTGCTTTTCTACATGCTCTGCATCTGTAGGTACATTCACTCCATTAAATGATATAATGCTGTGACAGATCGAGTTTCCAGAGTCTGTGTGACTAAGAGTCTGTGCAGTCAATATGTAAAATTAGGGGAAATAATATGTCACTTGTTGACTAAGTACAGACTGCCTTAGTAATCAATCTTCCTGTACTAGAAAGAGAGCAAAACACAGTACATTTTAACCAAATGTTATTTAATAAAAAGCATATTGAATGGATTATTGAGGCCACAGTCTAGCACTCCATAATCTGTTAACAAAAAAATGGGATGTTTTTGTTTTCAACTGTTAAGTAAATGAACATTTTCCTCCCTGAACAAAGATTTATTTTTTTATACATTCTTTACTTTTGCCTACTTGTTGTAATTGCAGCTGAAACCATTATTTGTATTATATGGATAAAGCATTAATATATCATATAATACAAATGTTGAGACATTAAATAAAACCTGTATCTCCAGTCATTGTTCATTTAATCTTCAGTTTCTCAGATGGTGAAGCTTATGCAAAGGGTATGCGTCTCCGGTGAACATAAAGATGATACCACATCAGGTGTAGAGTAACATTTGGTGGTGGGTTAAGATCAATGAATAATTGCCACAGATCAGGTTCCAGTTTCCTGGAAATACTGTGAGAGAAGGTGATACTATATTATTTTTGTGAGTATAAAGGTGTTGTTTGAATTCCTTCATTTAACTTGTTTCTTAAAGAGAAGGTATGAAACACCAAACCAGTGCTTACACTCAAGTTGATAAGAAACAGTAGCGTGCCGCCTCTGCTTAGTGACTAGCTGCTGTTTATAACCATATCAAGTCAACAACTGGGACGTTCTCACATTAGCAAAGGTGCTGCCTCCAACTCTGGGTATTGAGAGTCCAGATCTGTTACTGTAGATTACATGAATATAGACTAGCTCATTTGTACACTTCAAACACAATCTAGTAACTTTGTGCACTAAATCTATCTTACATGTAAAAGCCCTGTACTATTTCTACAAATGTACTGTATATTGCAAGTATCTCCTCTGTAATCAGCTTCTGCAGGAGTGAGGGATAAAAATGGAGAAGTGGAAGCAGGCTCAGACAACTGCGTCTCCAGCCTAAAAGAACAAACACCATGTGTTGTGTAATACAATCAGTTTCACAACTGCCCCTTAAAAACACAGAGCCGTGAGTCAAACGTCAGTGACTGGTGATCATACACAGCTGCCATACATTAACAGCTGATCACATATGAGCCAACAATTGCTCAAAATGCTACATGGGTCTAATCACCAAAGATGACTTCTACTCAGTATCCATTGTCATACATTTCCAAATGATCTCTCAGAATTGATTTTCTCTAGATTGTGCTGTGGAAATAGGCTCCCAACCACTGGATTCTAAATATCAGAAATGAGCCATCAAGTTTCAACAAGCAGAAATGTTCCCAAGATGGAACGGTGGAGTGTCAAACTAAATAATCAGAACATCATTATTTCTTCTTACATTTTTGATCAGTGATGCACTGAAAGCACCAGCAATCAACAGTTCACAGTGAAACTCACAGAGGCTGTAACTAGACTGACATGAACTTAGCAGATATCCAGAACGCTGCCACTAGGGTAAGGGGAGTTGCAGTAATCTAGGCCAAAAGATGAAAAAAGCACCAGTGACTCTGCGGTGTAGCAAAAGAGAAGCAGTGGTCCATTTTTAACAGCTGCAGAAAGCTCAGTGTGATTTTAACAAAAGGTCTGTTTCTGCGGTGGAGTGTCCCCATGGAGTGTATATATTTGCCTTGTACAGTCCAGTTGTTTCAGTCAGTCCTCTTTCTCTGCTTTTCATATCTCACTGACAACACATACAGTGTGAAAATATTACATGAGGGAATTTCTAAAGTTAACCAGAGAGACTGAAATAGCATGTGGCATTTTACACGCACAAACATGGTAACCAAGACTACGTTCATACTGCCAGCCCTAGTGCTTAACAGATATGATCACTATCAGACTTGATAGACCATGCACAGTGATGTTAGAGGAGTTCAGATTTATTTCTTTGGTACAGATACTAATAGCATATTGTGCAAATACTTCACAAGTAATTGTGAATGTAAATATGTCAATCAGTGTTTTACTATTATAGGTAATGTTTAAGGATTCATTTTACTGCTGTATTTGCTTGTATGTTATATTTTATTTCTGTAAATGTTTAAGGCTCAGCTCATTTTACAGTATGTAATCACAAATCTCAAATGTGAGGGGTGCAAAAGTCGCATGAATTCTGATCTATTTTGACAGTTCTGCATCAGACCTACACCCACGTATGGAAGTGACCCAATTCAGTGTAGGAAAATGGATTCGAGTAACACTTGGGTCATTTTTCCTGTTGATCTATAATCTGCACCAATTTAATTTAGTTTTACTAGTTTAAGGCTTTAGTCAATGCGCTGTAAAGATACTTCACAGATCACCATTATGTTTGCCTTCACAACAGCTAATTTGGCTGAGTATGATGGCTGGGGTTGAGTAGAGGATAGCTGATGGGATATTGCGCCTTGAGAAGAAAAATTCCCTTGGGCCGTCTGGTTCCAGGAAACCAAACACGTGGCTCTGCTATTAAAACAAATCCATAACTAAAATTAAGCTTAAAAAGGTCACATTAAAAAGCTCCCATGGTCATCACTTCCCATTATGAAGAATCAATAAATCTATGAAAACTTATAGTGCAATATGCAATTAGCGATTAGACTTGAGTTCAGCTATTCTGTTAAGTAGTTACAACATTATGAATGGGATAGTGTTACCCCAGTGGAGGGACATTGCAGAAGTCAGTACAAGTCTTAAAGCTTTCTTTCATGCACAACAGCTGCTCAGTGGATGACATAACAGGTTTGTTGTATGCTGGAGAATTTCCAGGTACATCTGTGTGCGTACACTTAACCCTCAGACTCTTAGTCATTCCTCATGCTGCTGATCTAAGTAATAATGTATGTTGTTTTACCATGTGATGTATGGCTTTTGATGCTATAATCCTCATCATCAGTCAAAAGCAATCACTCGTGAATTAAATTCAGGGATCTAGTAAAATGTCTGTTTCACTGTAACATCTTTTGATACTGTGTGTAACAATGCTGACACTTCTGTCATCAGTGGGTTCCTCCTTTTTTGATTACTTTTCCATAATACACTGGAAAATGTGCATCGTAAACGAAGTAGACTTGCTTTTTATTTCGAATTTTTAGCAAGGCTTTTGTCTTTACTTGTTCACATATTTTCATGTCTGATAACTTTTTGTATTACTGACTTAATTGTGATTAGAGCTGAAACAATGAATTGACTCCAATCAATAAAAAATTTCCCTGAATCGAAGCTTAATTTCCTTAATTTTGTTGCCGGCAAAAACTGGTTCTGCTGCTGTTGTGTTTCACAAGGATGCTTATCATGATGCACATGACACCACAAAGTTGTGTGTTAGTTACAGCGTAAGTCATGAGTAAGTTGTATACATATGTCAGACTGCAGTGCATTTATTGGTTGTAGTTGTCATTTGAGCTCTTTGTTGTTGTTTATACATATATAGGTTTTTTTTATGTATCCTTTCACTTTTATACTTTGTGTTTGTTGTTTCAGCTGCTTCTGGAATAAGGGACAAGTTGTCATTTTCAGACAAGTCTTTTTCATATTTTTACAAATTATAAATTTACCCTTACTTAAATAATCGTTTAATTGAAGACAATAACCAATAGATTAATCAATTACAAAAATAATCGACAGTTGCAGCTGTAATTGTGAAGAGTCACAGCACAACGTAACCACTACTGAGATGAAACTGTATTTTGAGTAACACATTAGTTTCTGGCTGTAATATTAAGTAAACAAGCAGCAGTGAAATACTGAAAAAGGACTCTGTGCTATTTCCAACAATAAAGATGTCCCATACCTCAGCCAGAGCATGCTGCAAGACGATAGTGAATGCCTCAAATCTGCAGTTACTGGCTGCCAGGTGTCCCCTGAGCTGCTGGATGGTCTTGTCCTTCGTCTCACTCTCGGCAACACTTGCTGGCACCACATCTGGAGGTCTGGTACTCTGGTTCAGATGGGACGTGTGCCGATCAGGATGCTGCTGGCGGGAGCTCGTCTTGGATTTGGTCTTGTCCACTGTAAAAGAACATGTATTGAGTGATGTGACAATATCCACCATCATCCCAAACTCCATTTCTGCTGCACTTGGTCTGTCAGCAGCACCCCCCCCCTGATGCACTCCTGTCTGTTTGCTCCATGGTCAAGCCCTGGATGACTCTAGAGTCCAGAACTACAGTGATTACCCCTCTGCTGCTTTTCATCCAGCTGAGACATACAAATGGAGCCACTGAATGCAATTTGTTTTCCATATCCTAATTCAATCTGGGGCTCTGCAGACACTGGTCACCAAGGACAGCTTAATATAGCAGGAACATGCTACTGTAGTTTTGATTTACATCAGGTTTATAAATACCCCAATATAACAGCTGCCATCAATCAAACTTGAGAACACTTTGTTTACTCTACCAGAAAACTGAAATGTCTGTATGTTAGGATAATTAACTTAAAAAAAATCAGTGGTGCAGAGAAACAAAGATCTGATCAGTGATCCCAATCTTCAGAGTGTGTTTAAACACAGTGTGGTGGAGTTATGTAATGTGGCAGTGTGGACAGCCTGTGACATATTAGGAATACCAGCTTTAATGAGTGGAAAACACTGAACCACCAGTAGCCCATGGGGATTCTCATTCTCTAAGCCCTGTCTGATTTATGGACAGCAAGAATTATAGATGTCAGCGGTTAGAGCCAAAAGCTAATACACTAACACTAATACATTAATATTTGGGAAAGCTACGTCAATACAGTTGAAAGCTCCTTTAATAGTACACAATCTACCCTATGCCCATAAAGCGCTTGTATTCATTCCCCTTATGACCCATAAAAACCTGAACACCCACAAGCTAAATTTAGATGCACTAGGCAGCATGTGAGGAAATCATAACATCCTTGAATGGCAGCATGTAACCAGAAGATGTAGACATATGAATGAGGTAGTACTGCTGTGTTTGGATTCATATAGCTTATGATTTTACAAAAGATATTTGAACACCTAGTTTCAAAGACAAGTGTTGACTCTTACAAGTGTAAGTGACTCCCTGACAACTGTGGATACCTGATCCTAGAACTGATGAGCAGACAGTTCAATGGTCTTTAGCTATGATTGAGACAGCACAATACTATAATGAGAATATTAATAGTCAGACCAGTGAAGCAGTGGTAGACTAAAAGGGAACAAATGAGATAAGAAGAGGACTGAAAGCCAGACGCATCTCACATCCATTACTGTATGCTACACTCTGGCCGCAGGCTAACTTCAGTTTATACAGCTCTGTATGTGGATGTTCAGATTACCTCAAAGGAGACTTTTGCTTTCACAGCCAAAGTAAACATTATAGCATTATGACATGCACCACCCTCAAGACAAATTACATGTCATGGTGCACAAGAAAAGCTGGTACAACTGGCTAGTTCCTTTACTATTAAAAGAAATGTTCAAAATGAAGCTACCTATAACAAGGAGGAAATCATTTCAGGCCAAAAGAAATCATTACATTTCAAAGTCTTGACTACAACTTCTACAACAGCAACTAAGTTAAAGTCAGCTCCCGTGATTGACATAGAAAATGTCTTTTATACCATCATACAGCATTGTACAGCATTATAAAATTTCAAAATGGAGAACATTTCCTGCAGCAGATGCAAACACAACTGTTAAGCTGTTCTGCTCTGATGTCAGTTGTTTTAATGGGTCTGCATTTCATTATGTCTGGAAGAGTTTCTTTAAATCAGGGCTCCATCTGCTGGTTGACCAAACACCACTCAAAATAACAGAAAAAACCTTCCCTTGATGGTTACAGCAAATTATGACTTACCATTCTAAAAATCTGTTAGGTTGCCCCTTTTGAAATGCATTCATTAATACATTTAATCTTAAATGGCATCATTTTAGGAAAGCTTTGGACAAGCTCCTCACATATAAAGCAGAAGGATCCTTAAGATTCTCCAAACAACGGTACTATGAAACGGGAAACAGAGCCAGACGCTTGCTAACTTTTCAGCTCCGTAAAGCCCAAGCTAGTTGTGTGGTTCTTAAGGTTGAGCACCCCACACTTAAAAAAAACAGTCTTGCACCCAAAAGAAATAGCAGATGCTTTTGCAACATTCTATAAAAAGCTGTATGAAGACAGTAGATCAAAAACTAAAAATGGCAATCCTGAGGCCTTTCTTTCCAGTCTGCATCTTCCCTAATTGTCAGAAGATGATGCATCGCAAATTATATCAGATATTACCAAAACTGAACTACAAGACGCCACACAAAAACTAAAAAGTAACAAATCTCCAGGGACAGACGGACTGCCTGGAGAGTTTTATAAATGCTTCGTAGATGATTTAGTACCTGTACTAACTAAAGTTTTTCACTATGTCCTTACGAGAGGAGATCCACCAAATACATGGTCAGAAGCTATTATATCAGTGATCCATAAAGAGGGTAAG
>JAPQRP010000002.1:31073526-31084285 GCA_037367295.1 Apogon hyalosoma
ACGAGAGGAGATCCACCAAATACATGGTCAGAAGCTATTATATCAGTGATCCATAAAGAGGGTAAGGTAATCTATATATATATATATATATATATATAGTGGTAGTGTCATGACATTTTAAAGCTTCATCTAGTATTTTCTTGTGTCCAACCCAGAAAGGAAACATTATGCAAGAGCTTTCCACTAAAATTTAAAAATTCATGCTGTTACCTACACATAAATAATTCACATCTGTCCAAAGAAGCAGCCTGTTTCTCTGAACTTCTGTCAACAGCTGCACAGCGCATCAAATAGGAAATGACAGACAGTGGCCTAGTAATCTATGTGGATTACTAGGATATATTCACAATGTCACCCTGCACAATTACATGTAGGGCTGCAATTTAATTACAAATAAAGTCAGCCTGGACATGACAACCTATTGTCTTTGTGTGCCCTCTACTTATCTAAGAACAAATGACCTATCAGTCTATAGTGCAGACCAGGTGAAGCATATGACAAGAAAGAATAAACACAATCTCTGTTGCTTGGCGATTTTAGATGCACTCACACAGACCTTGATAACCAAACAAATAAAGTGTTGAAACCATTTATTTATCATAATCACAAATCTGATAACTGTCCAACAATATGACTTTCATCAAACCGGTCTGGCCTACCAGGCTATTACTTGTTTTATTATGACACTGGTTAAATACAACTGTTATTTATAAAAATAAAAAAAAGATGTTAAATCAGTGAAATAGTGTCCTTATAGCCAATGCTGACAGTTATGTACCTACTGTGTAGAATACTGCTCTACTGGTGTAAGGAGATATCACACCATAGTACACACCATGATGAGTGATGACACCCACAACAATCAGGCACTTGTTATAACACTTGGTTGAAACAAGACAATAATTCTAAGTGACTGGTTACACACACTTCAGTATTTGTATAACATTTAATGGGCACTTATTTAAAGGGAAGATAAAATGGTACAAAAATAGGAGTGCTTCTCTCTACTTAGTAACAAATTATTTTATTTAGGAGGTGCATGATGCTATAAATAAACACTGAACCAACTGAAGCTATTTCCACTCTGCTGTTCAACAATCACAACAAAGTTTTCCTAGTGTAACCCAGAGACCAAGAACCAAAATAACCCAGGTACATCTTAGGCTGAAACAGGAGCACCAGGTCTCTCGCTGGTCAGGATGAGATGTGTTTTGGAGCTCACTCATATTCATTTCCCTCTTAACTAATGGAAGATATTTGGAAATTCAAATATTTTCAAGAATTCCGCTTTTTTTGATAAATTAAACGTTTCTGAAATCCAGATTCATATCCTATTATATTTCTATCCAACGTCACAGGTTGTGGTGACTAAGGTAGGTAAAATGAAAGATGAACCTCCTGCCCTGCAGACTAGTAAATAGCCACACTAAAAATAGATTTGGCCAACAGCTAAGAGCACAGGTCAACGCAAGAAGCATGTACTGATACGCTGTGTATAAATATTTTAAAGCAAAGACCCAAAAATAATAGCAATGTCAGCAAATTTTTCAACACAGAGAAACGACAGACCTGTTTGGAAAACCACTGTATTCTTCCTGCATCCTGACAGCAGCTGGATATTTCGGAGTAACCCCTTGGCTGTCAGACGCACGTGGATGATTGAGAGAGCGACCTTTGGAGACCATAACATCTCTTAAAAAAGACAATCAAAACAGCCTCTGTTTTGGGCAAAAAACAAAAATGTCCTAATGTAGAAGCGTAACGCTGGCTATGACCCACATGCCATGCTGTACTTTACTGTGTTATGCCTTAGGTGAAAGCAGCACTGACCAGCACTTGTAAAAGATGAATAAATCAGTAAAAACAAATGGAAACGATCTGACTGCTGAGATGATCTAGAAAAAAGTGAAGGCACCCAGTTCAGCATGGCAGGACTCCCAACTCCAAAATTTAATCTCCAGCTGTGAATGCTGGAATATCCAAAGACGATTTAAGGCTGCCCAGCAGTTTGTGGCACAGTCCAATAGATAAAATAGGACAGAGGAAAAAAAAATCCCTTAATCCTCCTGGCAAAACAGGCTTCACTCACACACCAGACACATGAATCACACAGTAGAGCTAAGCAGCATCTCCAGGCTTGATGATGGCGGTGCTGTAGCAAAGCAAGGATGCAAGGACAAGAGTAGGGGGTGGGGAGGAGGGGAAAGGAGTGGGAGGGGCAAAGAGCATCAACTGTAGCCAATGGGAGACAAATCCAGGTCTGGCTCTACCCTTTATTTACACTCTTTCCTCTTCATCAGCGATAGGACAACAAAAGATGATGGACAAGGACCCGACCCCCCCTCCCCTTCCTAGAAGCTTGTCTGCAGCGGTTAATCTTATGCTTCCAATGCAATGCTCACACAAGTAGGCTGAGGTATGTCGTTATATTATAGCGCTTATTTATCATTATTATTTACTACGTACATTGTAAAATAATGTAGTACATTTTTAGCTGAAATCAAGTCTTTTGATAAAACTGAATAATAAATACAATACATTTTCAATTTAAAAAAAGACAGCTTTAGTGAGAGGGCATTTTGTGTTGATCCAAAAAAAAAAAAAAAAAAAAAAATCACACTTACCATTTCCACTTGGTGTGAGATGAACAAGCCTTGCTGAAGCAGTCCTTTTCAGGGGGGTGGCAGTAGAATTTGGTAGGCCTTTGTTGATCGACGCCACAGACTTGCATGTTGTAGCTAAAATGGGAACAAGCAAAATATCTGGATGAAACAAGAGGCTGGACTTAAACTGACCCATAATGGCAAATGACCACAACCGCTGAAATACACGGTTTCCAAGTCAGTTTTAGAGATGTAATCAAAGAAACTGTTTAACTGGCCAACAAAGATTGATTTAAATCAATCAGCATCAATCAGACCATATCCAATCAGCCTTTCACACAATATAAACAACTCTACCAGCTAACAATAGTACTTTCTTATGTTTTGCACACTTTCATCACAAATCAGATAAACAGGGCCATTTATTAATCATTATGAATGATTGAAAAAAAAAACATAAATGGGTGTAATCTCATTAAGTCGTCTACATACAAGATTACAAATAGGATCATTGTGTGTGGTCGGGAGGGGTCTCACTTGGTCCAGTGTTTTTCCCAGGGGTTGTGGTGAGTCTTGCTGTCAGTACCACTGCTTTGAATGGGGTTGCACGACGTGAAGTTACTCCAGAATCTGGGAATAGATAGAAACACTTTACTTAAATACAGTACATTACAGCATGGTGTGAAACTCAATGATTTTAGAGTATTTGACATTCTCTGGCCATTCCAACACATCTGATTTTACAGCAATCATTACAGCTAATCAATATTTATCCAGTAACTACCATTGAGTGAGCAACAAAGGCCATTTCAAACTGCCGAGCACTCTGACAGACCACTTGTCTGTAACAAAAGGGAACGATGCTATATGGTTTAATCTACATTAAAATACCGATTTCTATATTACTGAAGCTTACATTCAAGTAAATACATAGATCACAACTACCAACTACAACATCTTATCTTTATATTCCAACACCAAAGTCTTGTGAGCTATAACAAAATATTTATAACATATTTAAATTAAAACATGTCACCAAGGGAAAAAAAGAAATTCTACCTAATTTGACACTTACTTCTCCAAAGCTTTCTATATTTTCCATTCAAGGCAGCTAACAAAGGAATGATACAAAACCGATAAGATCCAATAAGTAGACATGTCAACAGGGTGAGATCACAGCTGGATCCTGCACTGCTTTGTGCCATTAAAGAAGAGTTAGTGAAAACATGAGCTGGAGATTCAATCATAGTGCAGCTGCGGAGTCCTGCGTAACCAGCCATGTGGTTTTCAAGTCTGACAAAAACAGAAAAATATTCCTTTTCTCCACCTCAGACGACATTAGTTGTTGTATGTCTGCTTGCTTACAGCTCTAGGCAATACAGTGTGTGAACTAGAGTGGAACAGAGCAGGTTGCCATGACAACACACATGAGGGGGGGGTCCCCACTTTGGAAAACCGATCCTCTTAGCCAATCACAGGCCGGAATGCTGTTAAGGATAAGAGATCTCTGTGTAACCCCTTATTCAATACACCAGTCAGAAAACAAATTCCAGCACAAAGTTGTCCTTATAAACATGCCAAGCTCAACTGCAACACCGCTGAGTTTAGTTCATTCATTTTAATAACATCAGAAATATTTCACTGATTTTAAGACTACTAAAAGAAATGCATACACTATTCCACTCATATTTTAATATGTCATTCACCTTGGCAAATGTAAACCAAACATAATAAAATCAGGGAATGATTTGCCCCAAGGTGATGTAGTCTGAATGGGGTCACCATTCACAACAGAAGCTCCTCCCCTCTATGTCTAGACTTTTATCTCACTGAAAGCTACAACTTTACCCTAGACAACAGCCTGTTTAGTTCTGACACCTTTACATATTATGGTAAGGTAAGGAAAATCCTGTATTCTTATATTTTAAAAGGGAAGTGGACTCTGTGTGTGTTTTGGGCATCACACAAAACCCGGAAAGAGCTGACTGCTGCAGTTAGGCATACTTATGTACTTCTGGTCAAGGAAGAGACCAGCAAAAATGGGAAGTTGATAGGACCAATATTTGGAGAGATATTAGTAATTTTGGAATACAATAGCCTTACAATCACATTACTATGCCCAGAATCATGTTGCCTACACTTAGAACAATGGGGTAACGTTACTAAGGTGTCACATGACCGTCTTACGAGTGAACAATGGGTGGAGTGACGTTTTCAGACCTCTTTGAAGTGAACAATAACCACCTAACAACATCATGACAAGAGATAAACAATAGAGCCACATTGCCATGGTGTCATGTGACATAAACAAGTCAAATTTCATGTGCAGAAACAGACATACCAGCTGAGAGGTCATTCAACTGAAAATGCCTGTGGAATTTAGCAAGAAAGGAAAGGATTGAACTCTATCAGAGGTAAGTTTATTACACCAATATTTACACATTCATTTGTGTAATGAATTGAAAATTGATATGGGAATTTGTCACTAGCAGTGTTTGAAATGTGACATTTAAACCTGTATGATCCTACCTTTAGCTTTATATCTGGGAGGTATTAACATAATAACTATCACAATTCAAACAGTTGTAATCAAAATACATAAAGCATCATATGTAAAATAATAAATATGATTTACCAAATGATTTTTATGTCACTACTTATAAAATATGAACTAACATCTTTTCCCAAAAGTCAGCTCTCCCCAGCATAAAAATTAGCACATCTAGAGTCAACGCGCTTGTCTTAACATCTATATACATTTAGGGGTAGGTCATATGCTCTGCTATCCTAAATGTGACATCATTATTTCTGTAAGGTTTAAAAGCTGAATTTAGATCCTGAGTGACATTTCATAACTATAAATTAAGAACATCAGAAACTATTATAATGAAAAAATATTTTTTAACATTTAATGGGAAAAAAAAAGGAAATTTAAATGAAGTAAAACAACAGAACAATAATGTATTTTCTAGTAGTAGCCTTGTTCAGGTCACCTTGTGCACTCCCAGCACCTTCACTCAGCCCACCGTGAACTCCGACCTCTGTAAGGTTCCTAGATGGGCCCAGGGTCTTGCGTGGTACTCTAGAGGAGGCAGGAGTAGGTGGAGGTCCCATAAGAGAGGGGCGAGATGGAGTCTGGGACACACTCAGCTGGCGCTTAGTACTAGCTGTTGAGGAAGTTCCAAAGGGTAATTCTCCAGTTGTCTGCCCTTTTCGACCTCCTGGGATGGAACACAAAAAAAACCAAAAACAACAACACTGGAATGATAGTGGAAATGCAAAAATTATTGCATAAAAAGTTTTAACATAGGTTCTTTTAGGTCTGACATAGCCATTTTTCCCCTCATTAAAATAACTGCACCTGTTACAAAGCTAAATTGGTATAAAGGAAGGATAATTCAAAAAACATATGCACACTGTTTTGTGTGACTGTCTGGACGAAAGACGACTGAATAAAAATGGACAACACTTACCTATCATACTCACAACAGCAAACATTTCAACAAAAGAAACTCATGCAGTGGGAGTTAAGTCATGCAGCCCTGTGGAGCCTCTGTGTTACTGGATCATTAAGTTAAAGCTTTTAACAACTGTTCTTTGAGCACTTGTTTTAAACATTGTTTTCTCACTCATAGTGCACTGGTGAGCTCAAAACCTCCCTTTCCTTCCCCTTCTCTTTCCACTTTCCAGATGGTTTCCTATCAGAGGAAGACCGGCCCTCCTTCCCCCAGACCTCTCTCTCACTTGTGCAGTTGCAGCAGCCTGTTGATCCCTAAGGTCTGAACAAGAAACCGGAGGTGACATCTGTAACCACCACTTTTCCTGTGGGTTCTGACTGAGCTCATCAGGAGGAAGACAGGAGGTCTGGTAGAGAAACTGCTCAATGTCACCCTCTGCTGGGGGGGATCTAGTACAACCTGAATAGTATCAGCATGTTTAAGCTAAAACAAACAAAAAAAAAACCAAAACAAAACTGAAACTTCTTTGCTCCTGTTGACCATCTCTATTGACCTATACAAAGACAGCTGAATGAAGCACTGGCACTGTTTAAATGATGCGCTCTTCTTGTGTCAAAAATAATGCTTGTTATCAGTAATTTACAGACCTCTCCTGTGTATATTTTTCAGTTTCAAAAGCAATTTTAATTTAAGACTAAAACACAAACAGAAATGAGCTTTCTATTTGTTTATTACTGTGTTAAATGTACTCTAATGACATAATTCAACTATTTTTAGGCTTATAATTCTGGTATAAACAGAAATAATTATACTTTTATTTTTGTGACTTGTATTTACTGTCTCTTTCACTTGGTTCTAAGACCAATAGTTCACACCACAGTGCTGCCCTCAGGGTTATCTACGGTACATTTGAGGTGGATATTAAGGAAAACAGAGCTTCTTAAAGACTACTGAAGATGAGTTGTACCTGCAGTGTTTCTCAGCTTGGACTGTGGTGTGCCTGCAGGTGTGGAGGTCCTCAAGTCATCTCTACCCAAGATTCCTTGCCTCTGCTTTGTTATCAGAGAGGCTGGTCTGGGACTGGCAGCAGGAGGTTTAGAAAACAGCCTACCTGTTCCAGTGGAGGGTGTTCGTCCCCGAAACCTGCCCTTGCTCTCATCCAATGAGGATGCTGTAGTTGTCAATTTGCTTGTCTCTGTCTGAAGACAGTATATTTGTTAGTTTTCTCAAATCTCCATGAGTAGTCCTGCTTTCTGACATCTGATAAATCTTTTAGCCAATACAAAATAGCTGTTATCATTTCAATATTAACTTACCAAGACGATCTTCTTAACCTTTCTATTGGAGTTTTCACTAATCCCATTTGTATTCTGTGCTTGAATGGCACGTTTACATTGGGAAGAACTGTTCTGATCCCCTGGTTTGGTCTGACCTGGGTGGTTGTCAGCTTTGGAAACAATAAAGCTAGTTGAGGACTTCAGAGTTGCTCTCTTCTCCTTGGGAGGCCTAGACAAAGACGATGAGCTTTCTGACAAGCAGCGAGGTCGGATCTCAAGGACAGGAAGCTTGTCCTGACCTAAAGCTGAGCCTGATTTGACCTCAGTTTTGTTGGATATATCCTTCTTTGGAGTTGGTTTAGGATCCATTTGGCCATTTCTATCAGGGGATTTTTCCGAGAAACTGAAGGTGTGGTTGCCAGCATGCTGCATAGAGGCATGTACTTGGCTTGAGGCTGCCTGCTCTGCATTAGAGCTGCTACCAATGCCCTGGACTGCTGAAATATGCTTACTTGCATCAGTGTGCTGTTCAGACACTGATGCTCTGCTCTTGCCCCGTTCTTCTGCAGTAACTGCAGAACAAGTCAGGCGCTGTTCAGCAACAGTATGTCCAGATGACTTCATCAAGGAAGCAGCTCCTGTATGTAGTCTTCTTGGAGTAATATTGGCAATCTTACTGCTGACAGACACAGGATTATTTTTTACCTTGGGAGGACTCATTCTAATAGGTCCACCTTTATTTGTATTAGTCTGTTTACTGTGCACATTAACTTGTGATGGCTTGTGTTGTAAAACAGTGCCTAGCGGTGCAGCTCTTGTTATGATTTTAGATTTTATAGTGTTGTCTGACTTTGGAAACTTATTCATTTCCATTTTACAGACTTTCCTGCCTGACATTGGTAGTCCTGCAGAGACTTGTTTGGTGGGGACAGAGCCTTGTTGCTTTTTAACTAGGCGGGGTTGAGGACTGCCAGTACTTTCAGCAAATGGTGAGACTGACAATGACAGAGGAATGGAAGTTTTGTTCCCAGTGTTTTGTACTGGAGTGGAAGTATGAATGCCTCCATCAGTATCTTGCACAGCAGGCTGTGCGGACACTACAGTTGTGCCCTGTTTTGGTGCAACAGCTTCAGACAAATGAGAAAAGTTTGCTTCTTCAGGACAAGCAATTTGAGCCTCATTTCCACCGCCTGAAGGAGAGTTTTCATAGACAAACGTCACAAAAAGACCTTCTTTCTCACTTGGCCAAACTACAGAAGAATTGGATGTTGCTAAATCATCTTCAGTGGGAAGCTCCCATTTGTCTGCTTGAGTAAAAGTCATGCCAAGGCAGGGATGGCCTGTACTTTCATCCATGCCATGTGTGATTTTTTCACAAATGTCTGGTAGAGTTAATGGTATGTGAGAGTCAGCAGGTGAAGATGGATGGCCTGCCGCTGGGGACAAAGACGACTCCTCAAGGGAAGAAATGACCAACAGTGACTGATCTTCCAGGCAAAAACTGCTGCTTCTTAGCACCATTTCTCCAGAGCTGAGGGAGCAGCAGTCATTCTCAGTGGATCCTCTGCGAGACGTCACACATGAGCTCAGCTGGCTATCCCTCCCAGTTGAGTCTGGAGACATTAGTCCATGGTTTCTTTCACCCACAATGTTCTTATCAATGTTCTTATTAAAAGTGTGGTACTTCTTTGTTCCTGACTCTTGGTTGCCCAACAGACTCAAGTTTTCATTCCAGAAATTCATGCTGCCATTGACAGGTGTGGTAATAAAAGTTTCATTCAGATTTGTGCTTGTACAACAGAGCATGTTTCCTTGTGATAAGGTGCCATTGTCTGGGTTGATCACAGGCACACCTTCACTGAGGCAACACTCAAGCATGCTGATGTCAGGGGAAGTATTGGCTTCCCTGTCATTCAGGTTGCAAATACTATTGAGAGAGTCAGGTGACAGGGAGAGTGTTGAGTTGCTGTAGTGACCCTCAGTAGGGAGGCCCTGCAGCCGACCTCTATGGGGCATTGCGGTGTCAATTTCGTCCTCAGTGGACATATTAAATGACTTCTGTGATGTTTTTGACAGGATTTACAGCCGTTACCTTGTGTGTGTCCAGTTTTTTCAGTTCATCAGGCCACTGATCTGTAAAGGAAAATGACAATATGAAATAAAATAATATGCAATGCACACATTCTGCGCTGCTCTCTATAATTCTAAAATTTTGAAAATACACCCAACCTGTCACACTGGCTTATGTATGTACAGTATGCTCCCAATGTGTAATCTTACCAAAACAGCAGTCCACTCCTCTCATTGCTTGGGGAAATTGTGTAAAAGTTTATTTTGTGAGGACATTCATAACAGGAACATAGGCTAGAACATGACAGGTAGACTAGTTTTGACAATCACAAGTTGTTTTCTGTCTTCCCAATAATGTCATGTCACTGTAAAAACAAAAAGGCTATATTTGGCCTTGCACTGTTAAGTCACTGAAGCCACTGACCACGGTAACAGTAGCTGAAAACCCAAATTATTTATGACCTAGTTCTATGAAAAATTCATTCATTCATTAAGATGATGACTAATGGATACTGGTGCAATTACCTACCTAAGTTATCTTCAATTGTATGAAGTGCAAAAAGCTGTAACAACTGTTAAATCTCAGGCTTCTGAAGCCATATAACCATATTTTATAAGCATCATCCATCACAGTACCTATGAAAATACACTACAGCAAGGTGTACAGTTATGTCAGAGCACAGTCATGCCACTGCTGTCCCCCTGCTCAAAGACTTCATTAAAATGCTTAATGTGATATATCAACTACATATATATTTCAAATCTCAAATAGGCAAACAGATGTTTTGTATTATATGTAAACAACCGTTATTTCTATTAGCAGTTAGGTTCCGGCAGTAATCACCCCAAGATTGTGAGTAACACACCAACGTACATACATTACGATTGTTGGGAGTAAAATGTGCATGGTCTGCTGAACTTCTGTCAGTTTCAGTCACAGGGAAAATACTAAAAGGATCAGTGGTACCATGTGCCCATCCCAAAATACACAAACAAAATGTCCTGCAAAAACTACTTATATGCACAACATTAACAAAGATTTTCAGATTATTATACTAACTTAAAATATCCTATGTTTGAAGAGAAACATTTAAGGCTGAGAAGGTTACATTTTAACATGCAATGTGAAGCCCTAAACCATAACTTACAATTTATAAGCTTATGACTGTGAAAGTCAGATGAAAATACAACCTAAGAGGAAAGTGTGACTCAAAGTATAATAGATATCCAATGTTATATATACAGATAGATACACACACACACACATGCACACACACACACACACAGAATGTGCCATTATGCAAAAGTAATCTGCATCTTCAGTTAATTTTCAAAGAATAAGACTAGATAA
>JAPQRP010000002.1:31084385-31114209 GCA_037367295.1 Apogon hyalosoma
CACACACACACAGAATGTGCCATTATGCAAAAGTAATCTGCATCTTCAGTTAATTTTCAAAGAATAAGACTAGATAAGAGTCAAATCCAGAGCCAAATATGCTGATGGTGCCTTTAGCTCTGGCTAAAACATACACAGTGTGACTACATTTTACTGATAAGATACACTCTATCAAAGCAGCTTTACTTTTCAACACTACCAGCAGTCCCAATTTGAATGAATTTACGTTGTTGCGTTATGTTAAAGTTTGGCAGAGGAACACCACACCTCAATGTACATTTAAATCTGTATAGGCACATAAAATATAGCCATGTCAAACTACAGTGCAAACTGAACCTTGGCAAAAAACTGACGCTCCAAGGCCACTGCAGTAAAGTAATAAGATAAAGCAATGACACTGTTGGAAATGTCACTGGGTATGTTATGTAAAGTTCAACTACACCTGACGCAATGACCTTACAGTGTTTATAGAAAAACAGAGTCATAAGATTAGGGTACAAACACTGGACCATCTATCAGAAGAGTGCACTGAGGAAACAAGAAAACTCTATTAAAGTTTACGACACTTACCTTTCACTACAGTGCTATCATCTGAACATGAAGTAACTTTAAATATGAAGAAAATGTCTCTTCAGTGTGTGGTATTGTCTGCAATGAAGTCAGAGATCACTCACTTTTTGCAGGTTCTCCCAGCTAATTTTACCCTGTCAGAGACAATCCCATTACAGCTTTTCTTTTTACGTACTAAATCCAGCCAACCAGACAGGCAATGGTTTGGAGTTGGCTTCAGCCAGACACACCAGCAGCCTTGGTCCCACTACTCCTCCCTCCTTGTGTTCATAGTCAACGGCGCATCAGTAACATCATAGGCCGAATGAGGGTGGCCCCCGTGCAAGCATTAACTTGTTTTTTTTCCCATCCCTCCATAGTAACGTGATTAATTCCAGTGGTTCTGCTGCACCAGTAGATCAGCAGTCCCTCTCGTCAGTTATATCACTGACTTGCTTCATGCTGCTTGTCAGTACAGGCATGTATAGGTCCAGTATAGGACTGTATAACGCTCCACTCCCAAGTTTACAGTGGATGCCAGACTAAAAGAAAGCAACATGTTACCTTATCCATGCTGAGACCAGCGTAGGGGGAGTGGCCATGGCCTACCAGGCTGATTTGCCATTCACTGTTGCTAAGCAGCCGAAGTCCCTCTTTTATGAGTGAACGGGTAGTAAGGGATAAGTAGAAAGGGGACCAAACAGACAAGAGGCCGGGGTGCTGGAGAATATTGCAGAATGTTGTTGTGACAGTTTCTCAACCAGAATTTGCACTAAAGCTTTATTTAAGGCATGTTCCACAGCTGGTCAGCTTATAAAGGTTTCCAGAGTCCTCTTGTGACAATGTAACTGTCTGATAACAAAGCCCCATAATGAAAACAAACAGCCCAACACTTGATCTGACCACTAGGGCAATAGTGTGACACCTGATTCTAAGACCTCTAAGACCCATGCTATTTCTGCATAATCTATACAAGGCGCCTGGCCCTGAGAACTACAGTCTAATCTTGACTCAGGACAACATGTTAAAAACATGTTACACATGAGCTAACTAGCTCCAACACCAACATGACAAAACTGTTATACACTTAAAATTTTTGAGATTTAGACCAAACAACACCTCAGCGAAAAATCTAGGGATTTCATAAAGCATAACAAGTTGTATTAGAAAAATCAAATGCCTTTATTTTGCACAAAATGCTTAAAAATTCTAAGACAGAGGAATAAAACAATGCAACTCTGTTGCTGAAGCCCCTAAGGCACCATGCAAAAATTCTCAAATGGCCTTTGGGAGCCTATGCATGTGTGGCTGGACATATCCATAACACACAGTGAGTGTGAGCAGGGACAGCCACCAAAAGTCCAGGCACAAAGCAGCCCCACACGATATCAGAGCAGCAGGTCAAGCTGGGGGTTCCAGCAGGCATACCACAGGGACAAGGCAGTCCTCTGTAATGCACAGATGAACAACACACCAATGAGTAGGGTTAGAAGAATAGCAGTGCACTGTCCCTTAAAACAGAATTTCATTCAGTCTGGTGAGATTATCAAGGCAATTAGGCTGTGAGAATCTGCCATCTAGTGAAAACCTGAGATAATGCATGTTATGAGTCAACAGCTGTGCAAATGTATCCCAATAGTGTATTATCGCACCTCACTGTAGGAAACGATGGAATTAGAAAGTAAATAACACCTGTGCACACTCTGAATAAACATCAGTGAAGCCTCTGGAGTGGAATGAGAGCAGAATAAAACTACTTTCTACAGCTGCTACACATCTGCTTAGACAGTGATTTGTACTGTGTAGTTAGTTGAACAAAATACATTTACCTTAAAGATAAAATGCAGTTAGGTGAAGTATAAGAACCACATCCTCAGCAGACTCCTGTAAATATGAGAGCATGTGTACATTTCTGATCAACACAACTGGACTCTTGCACCTGATTGAGGGCTTATCTCCGTGTGAGGCCCCTTGACCTATACTTAGCCCTGGAGTAAACACGGGGGCGGCCACAAATAGCAAAGAAAATACTGTCCATAAATGGTTTAAAATACACTTAACGACTGACCACGGGGGTATAAGCTAGTTAGTGCTGTGTTAAAAAGCCTGGTTAGTAGTTGTACTGAGCATATATTTCAAGGTGACACTATAAACTGATACTAGGACCTTAAACACACAGCAGGTGACTGTTAGTTTGTAGCTTCTTGCTAACGTTAGCTACTCAACTAGAACCAACAGGAGTTGACGTTAGAGTTAATATATGAAGTTATAAACTAAAAGGGGAAAATCCGTTTACTTAACTCATAAAATGGTAGGTGAAGGCAGTTAATAAAAGTACATACGTGTTAGACTACAGTCCGACACTGACCTGCTGTACCTGTCTGGGCAGTTCCGTTCCTCAGGCCTGATGATGGTCCATTGGTTTCACCTGCTTAGTTCCGGTGGGTTTTTCTCCCCCTGGTCTGGAGAACAGGCCGCACACACTGAACTGACTCACACTGCCTCAGCCATGAACAGGGGCTGTTTGGTTGAACTTTGACACCCTGGAAACGCAAAGTGATGAGTTGGCACACATTTACAGCTAAGAGACTGAGTTTACTGGACAACTATTGATAAATGAACCCTGTGGGACTGTTGTGCACGTTTTACGCATTTACTATCCATTTTTCACTTTATCATAAGTCCGTTTGGGATGATTACAACCTATAATTACACGAATTTTGGTTGTGAAGATTATGTGTTTTAATTGTATCTCATTGTTTCCAGCTCAGCTCCTACAGTAAGTTTAAAATACACAATGTACAAGCAAAAGTTTACTCATGCTGAAAAGAAAAAAAAAAAAAGTGACATTGAAACCCATTCAAATCAGTGTATAACTGAAGGGCACAGTTTGGTATGAGTGTGAGTATTTGACACTGCAAAATACAAAAAACAAATACATAAATAAAATGTTGCTGGGTAAATGTATAATTGAGGAACTTTTAAAAAATCCCATAATTATTTAATTACAGAAACAATCACTTATTAATAAACGATTAATAAATAATTAATAAGTGACTAGATGTACTAAAATGTCAACTAAATAACTGTCCGAATTTAATAACAACCACCTTCTACTTAGCTAAACAAAAATAAAATGAGCTTATTCAAAAATTGTTTTCATTGTGTTATTTTATTAATTTGAGATAATCATGACCTATATTTCTTTTTTGGCAAAATATCAAATTTTATATGGAAAATAAATTGTATCTGTGTGTGAGAAATCACTTTCATTTGTTACCCATTACAAAAACACCTCTGAAGGAAGTGTTAATTCCAAATCACATGACCTGCTCCACATGATGTCATTTCCTCCTGAGGAAAACACTGGCAAGACTCCAACGTATGTTTTCTCCTCTTTCTTAGTTATTTCATATAAAGTAGTGTGTGAGTCAAGTCCGTATTTATTGCACTCATGTCAACAGTGTTACTACAACATCTTTATAAATAACTTTCAACTTCAATTTTACTCAATCATATATTTAGAATAATCTTTCTGTAAAAATGCCACGTGGCGTTATGGTTGATTTTAGGCCTGAAAACAACAAAAATGTCAGCTATAACTGTCACCTATGTTACCCTGTAAAGGGAACTCAGTCCCTCAATTATGTATTGACCCTGCTAATAATTTACTTTGCACATAGTATATTCAAAACTATTCATTTTCATCCAAAATCATTGTTGTCGTCATGACAAAAACATTATATTTAAAGAATTAAAATCTTTAAAAATTCATTAGTATTTCACATAAATAATAGGTTAGATGTAGGATGAAAAACTAGCCCAATAAAAGTAGAAAATATTATTAATGTATAATCATTTTTAGAGCTTGCTTTTAATCAAGCTCATTTTTTGTGTTTAGCAGTACAACTGTGACTAATATTAGAACCGGCCCTAAGAGTTAATAAATAAACAAGACCTGTGTTCAGTCTCTAAAAGGTAAACACAACATTTCACAATGCCGTAACCTGTTTTCCTGCAATAGAAATCAACCACTCTGTACTATGAGCTTTTATTAATTCAAATCTGAATGTACAATAATTAAATAATTACATGATATATAAACCATGAGGCCAGGAAGCAAATATATTTACAATGTAAAAAGTGCATTGTGTTAACAGAACAAAACAGACACACTAGACATCCTATGAGATAAAAGGGTATGGGAAACATCCAGTCAAGAGGAAAATAGTTTCAGTTGATTTAAAAGAACTGTGTCATCTGAATCAATAATAGCAATCAAATTTACAGTATTTATTTGTAAGAGCATATCTGGTATTTTACAACATCTACTGTATAAGATACATCTGTGCTTGGTGATGAAAACGCAAAAAAAAAAAAAAAAATCTTTCATTCCTTAGAGACATGTGCCACTTGAGACATACTGCATTAGTTGAGTCAGTGATTTTAATGTAGGGCCAGACTCTGTCATGTGGTGAATCTGCAACACACTGTGGATGCTACCTACTTTTGCAAATCATGAGTCTCTTTTTACATCAAAGAGAAGCAAGACAGTAAAAAGTATTTTGCTATCTTTATCATTGTGGCATCAGTCTGAATGGATTAATTACACAGATAAATGGAGGACTGATTGACAAACTGATACATCAGGCCACTAGTAGGGTTAATGTACCAGGCTAGAATAAGACAAGGTTATTGTTCCACTTCAGTTTTAGGCCACATGGCTGCTGTCCATTACTGTGGGTATGAGGTGGGACTCACTGTCCAGAAGGCAAGTTGATAATGTGCACATCGTCAAGGGGAGGGGGTGTAGGGAAACAGGCAGGAGGAGCAGCAGCGTGTATCTTCCATGGATTTTAGACAGAGATATAAGCGAGGAGAGTTGTTTTTCCTTTTTGAGTCCGCTGGCAAGCAAGGTTAATCAGTTGCTTCTCCCCCTTGTCCATTTATCCTTTATCTCCCTCTATTATCGCCACACTCCTCTCATTTTTTGACACAATTTGGCCAGCTGAGGCCCCCACAGGCAGCAGAGACGATGATGTAAATGACCACCTAAAAGGGGTACAAAAGAGATGCTCAACTGTCTGATTATTCACACAGTAAACCACACTGTTTCAAAACTACAAAGTAATTTTAATAAATACACTACAAAATTACAATACTCTGTATACAATCTACATCTATTTTCATGATGATAAGTAATAATTCATCAAGCTTGGCTTAGCCCTGCTGCATTAATAACACATGGCTCATAACTCACCAGGCAAACCAGCACAATGACAATCGTCAGCTTGAGGTTCTTCATACACATGGCTCGTGCCAAGTTACGACTCGTGGTCTTAAATGTAACTGACTGAAAGTAGAATGGAGAAAAAACTCACAATATCTGTCATTCAAGACATCGAAATACACAGGGATACAGACAAGTGTGCTTCAATCAATCAATCAATTAATTATTTTTTTTTAAAGTTAGGATTATAAAAAGTGAATTTGGTTTATAGAGCAAGCAGTCTTGAAACTCACAGAATCGACCAGATTTTCTGTCTTGTCAATCAATAACTCCAGCTTTTCTCCTCTCTGAGCTACCAGGTCTATAAAAACATGGAGAGAAAAAGATAAGTTAATACTCAAAGATCCAAGATAAGGTATTCATATTAAAGTCAAAGCAAAAACAAAAACACACAGTTAATGAATTAATGCATCAGTGCTGTTGATAAAACAGATACAAATATGTGAAATGGCCTCAATTTGACATTTCCTATTTTAAAATCATCTTAAGCCCTCCTACCTTGATGCTGACAAGAGTCAGCTGTTTTAGACTTCATGAAATTTGGATCTAAAAAGTATTGAAATAAATGCTCTGTATCTGCTGATCTTCAGTCATTTTCTGAGGGGGAACTGAGGCCATAATTGTATTGCGGTATTTGGAACATCACAGTTTTACTGCTGCCTCTGTCTGCTCTTGTGTCAGTTTGAACCTGAACTAATGGGCTGGTCGGTCAAGGAGGCCACAAGACTAAAAGTGAAGACTGTTTCAGGGCTTTGGTTCCCTGTGGAAAGGACTGTATCACAGCACGAAACTGCAATGAAAATATTTAACATGTCACAGACACTTCAAGTGTTTTTTTTTTTTTTATCTGGGCTTTTTTTAGGTGGTAAAGGAATACAAAAACTGAAACTCTAATATAATTTGACATATGTGTCCAGTAATTTCCTGTCCAACAGGTGTCCTTGGATCTACCCCTGCCTCTAACCCCCCCACCCACTCTCATTGTCTTTCTGGCTGACTGGCAGTTTCCAGAAACATGCAGCAGGTGCACTTAAACTCAGAACAAGGATACAGATTTCTTTTAAATTGTTAATAAAACTAACTGGTGGACTGAAATTACTGCAAACAGAGTGAAAAAGTCCCTGCTATAACACCAAAATATTTAAAAATGGAAGTTCTCCCATGCCTTTTCTGGTTTAAATGATAACAATGGAAAATTTGATGATTGTCTTGTATCTAGGCTTATGGCAGCTACATAACCAGTGTGATTGAATTAACTGCAGTTATTTAGCAAATTCATAACTGTCTCCATTCAACTGTATGAAATTATTGGAGTAAAGAGAAATGTCACATTTTATCTTCATTTCCACATTTTTCCCACCATTTGAGACTTATACTGTTTCCTGTTATCAGAATTTCTCTGTATATTTGAATAACAGGCTTTTTTCAAGTTATGTATGTCAAAAAGCTCAAAAGGCAAACAAAAATAAGCTTATGTGTTTCAGTGCTTAATAGCAACAAATGTCTCTACTTTGTCATTAGGTGTATGTCTATGCAAGTATATATCTGTATGTATAAATAAAGAATTATAAGGGTTGATAAGGGCAAAAAATAAACATAAAAGTCAAACTCTTTAAAGTCTTTGTGTCAATTAATTGTTAACTGAAATGTGTAATGACAGCTCAACTAAAACTTTCATATAACAGACAATGATGTATTTATCAGCATTGTCTTATGGGAAATCTGGTGTGAAACTCACCGATGTTGCGAACCATAATGCCCTTCAGGTCATCCACTTGCATCTGAGTTTCAGTGAGACGATCTGATCCTCGTGGATCAGAGTGGTGTTTCTATGTAGAGAAATTTTGACAGAATAAGTAAGACAGAATAAAAAGGAGGCACAGGATTTGTGAAAACTCAGTCTGTATGCATCCATTTCTTGAGATTTCCTTAAAGAAAACAGCAGTCTCAAAACCCTAATCATACTAACCATCTGAGCTGCCAACGTTGAGGAGAATTCACTGTTCATGGCGTATGGCAGGGCTGTTTGTGCTCTTGACCCATATGTTGTCTGGAATCGCTTCTTCACCTCACTGAGGAAGCTGAATGCACGTGATCTCTCAAAGTCCTTTATGGCAAAATAACAAATTAAATATTCGATTTTTACTCATCTAAACCACCCTATTAACAAAAAGTCGTCATTCAGGTGTTAGTGTGCAATAAGTTGTTTACATGTACAAACCTCCAGAACCTTTTAAATGTTACAGTCACTAACATTTAAAATGAACTGTAATAATAACACACTAAACAGGTAAAAATAGTGTTTACAGAGTCAGCACTTACATCATCAGTAATACACAGGTATATGATTCTGTCATGGCAGATATAGTGAAAAAGATAGCTGGAAAGACAAGAGGAAAAAGTGTCAGTATGATGGAAATAGAAAACTGTATTTTATAGTTCTTCTACTAAATTAAACAGGTTACAAAATGTAACAGGAGAGTAAACTATGTAGTAACAATAATGAGGAGGAGGAAATGTCTGACAGTGGTCTTCAACTGCTGAGATACTTGTAGGAGGAGATGCTGCATATTGTCTTGCGATACCACCTGGTGAGGTTGTGTTCTCTTTTAACAATAGGATATTTTATGGTTTGGTGCTATAAAGTTTGTCACACGTTCTTGTGACTCCAATAAAAAAGGCACTGTAGATACATCCTTATTGCCTACTTTTGGCAGCTATCTAATTTCAGTACATGTCTCTTAATGTAAACATTTCTGTTTTAGCATTAAGAATACAGAATACATTATATTATTATAGAATTAAAACATTAAGAACAGGCAATAGTCACAACATGGGAGGAGTACTTGGTGGAAACGAGGACTACCTGCCGTGGCTGTAGGTTAATTTGTTGTTTTCTGAGGGGATTTTGGCTAAAATTTGTTCCGTAACTTCCAGGAAGTTGCCTCCACACCATGCATGCTTGGCCAGGATGGTGGTTCCACGAGCCACCACAGCAAACAGGATTGCCATGGTACCAGTACGGTGTTTCAGCTCAGCAGAATGGGCTGTTGAAACAGGATGTTGATTAACAGATTGTTTTGAAATGTCTGAGGGTAACGTTACACCTCGAAGGGTTGAGGGAGGGGAAACTAAGGGTGGCCAAGGGTGCCTGAGTATTACAAAGAGAAAATCAAGAAATAGTTACTGCGAGATGTTGGCGAGAGGAAACATAAGGGAGGTGTCACGACATATGAAAACGAAAGCTAAACGGTGGTATGAAAATAACAAGCTAACTAGCTTAGACTCTTATTGGCTTAGCTATATGTACACAATTGACATGTAGACAAAACAGTCATAAAAAGCGCCTCTACTAACACGACGAACATAGTTAATAGTTTTAAATATAAAATAAATCTTATACCTCGACGGGTCAGCGGTGATCAAAGTGGCTCATTTACCGCGAATTCCAACATCTAAAGGGATTTCGGCTGCTAGCAAGCTAGCTAATCCTTTTCGAGTGACTTCTGCTTTGCAAATCACCGAAATCTCCAGACCGGAAACAGCAGTCCTCTCCTTCTGGTTGATGTAGTCCTTACCATACGTTCTACCCCCCCCTATTGTATTGTATTGTTTAGTACGTTGAACTACATTTTACAACACTTGTTTTCATCTACGTCACGTTACGGCGACAGCCTTGTAAATTAACGAGCAAAAACATCCCTCTGCAAGGACTAACAGGCGATTTACGGGACTTGGGTTTGGACCACACACTCGTTAAGTGTTGTACGATAATGAACATGTTACCGAAATAACGTAGAGCTGAATAAAGATGAATGTTTCGACACTTCATTGATGGATTTATATACACACATACCGTTTTTAACTGTCGATTTATATTCGTTATGCTTGATATGGGGTAAATTTTGCTTAGTTTATCTACATGTTCTGATATATTTTACATATTTCTGTATGATTGCTAAATGACAAACGGCGATTTCGATGCTAATACGACTTCTTCACTCAGACAGCACACACTTGTACGCAGCTGTAAAATTAAGTTTTGGAATAACAAAAACATGTGGCCTGTCAGACCACGGTGAGGGCATAATTCATCGGCGTCATCCGGACACTTCAGCATGGCCGGCGAAGGCGAAAAGAAACGAGTGCTCGAGATGGTAAGAGGAAAAAAAATATTTATTCTTTAAAATACATTACACGTACACATAAGCATGTCGTTTGTAAGTTGAATATTGAGAAAAATATTTTGGTAAAATCAGTAAAGGTTACGTTTTGACAGGCTGTAAACTCCTCACGTGGGTTGCTAGCAGCTGAAGCCACGTGAAAAACTGAAAAGCTCTTCTCTGTGAAACTGTATTAACTGTAGATATGTGTAGTGAGTAATAGTACATCAACCCAGCGTTATATGTAACTGAGAGCACATTGTCTCCGTAGTCCTTTGAAATAAAGACTGTGTAGCGATCCCTCTAACTTATACACAGCTGTTCCACTAGGGGGCAGTATTCACCCCTTATTTTTCCAGCAGCTACATCTATGGGCTCATAAATGGATAATTATTAGTTATAGATGTATTGGCAGTGTATAATGGCTTTGTCTCTCATTGACTGATCTTCCCTCTCATCAGTCTCCATGGGGTGTATTATTTTGTTTAGGGCTGTACATGGAGTCTTTTAATGACTTATGACTTCTGCTGTATTTCAGGTCCAGGCAGATGGGGCCGATGAGGGCTGTGTGACATTTGTGCTCCATGATGAAGACCATACGCTTGGAAACTCCTTGCGATATATGATCATGAAGAAGTAAGTGTTCTTCCACTGCTTCTGTAAACTTAATGTGACTCAGTCATGGGGTTTGAACTTCATAGGTGATTAAAACATATGAGACTTGCAGTACAGTTTGAAGTACAGCATAGTGACTGATTCTTATTGTGTGTCATTTGTGGTCTAACACAAAACAGAATGAAGGGATTTTTATCACACCTGAGGGGAATCATTTTGACAGTTCTTAGAAGTCATCGTCTAGGGGTATTTGTGTTTTTATGGGTTTATGTGTTTGTGTCCCTAGGCAGACCAGGCCAGCTGGAGTCAGTTGTTCATTTTCCCACCATTTTAGACAAAATATTGTTTATTTTCTTTTTCCTTTTCTCCATCAGTGTGGATGTGGAGTTCTGTGGCTACACCATTACCCATCCATCTGAGAGTAAGATCAACTTTCGCATTCAGACACGAGGTGAGTGACAGCCCTTGAACCTTCATCAGTTCATGTTCTTTTTCTGCCTCTGACAGTCTATCTTTGTTTATGCGTGCTTATGCATAGGAGCCAAAGAGTAAACGCTCGGACTGCTCTTACAGAGTAAACATGTTGATTGGAGTCTGATGCATTCACTTTGTCCACTCAGCTGAATGAGGCGTGCCACTGACTTTTAGAAAAATGCACAACCTTCCCCCCACTTCTTGCCCCTCACAAAGAATAATCACTTTGCTCATTTGTGTGTGTGGGCTGGGGTGGGGATTGTCCAGCAGCAGATTCACACAAATGCCAACAGACAACAGCAGCCCCATCACATGAAAGGATTCTGCTAGACTGAGGAAAACAACTTGGTTTTGTTCTTGTACTATGGGTGCAGATGCCTGGAGGATCTATCCTCATGGCTTCATCACAGAAAAGGGCAGTTTGATTCTCTCGGGATCAAGGGAAAATTAACCCTTGTATTGTCTTCCAGTAGACTGTGTGACTTGTGTCTCACCCACTGCAGTTCAGTTTTATTCAGTTTATTTATGTTTATACAGTCCATTATCACAAATCAGATTTGTCAGAGCCACACAGAAGGAAACCATCTTCCAGGACAGACCGACAGTGCACAGGGTGTTGAGTATACTAACATTTAGATCAACAAAGTATATGTTCCCCATTGGACCAAACGTGAACAGTGTCAGTGGTGAGAGAGACAAATCATTTTTAGATCCTGTTTGAGATGTGGCTCCATTTACACATATGGAGTTTGTTTGTAGATTTAAAGTTAAATTTTACAAAGAAGCTGTAGCTTGTGGTAAAGACTGTGGTCTGATATGGGTCATTAATACCAAAACAGCTGTTACTTTGGCATATTTCACCTCAGTGTTTAGGAGGAAGATGAAAAAAATTTTAAAGAGGTAAAAGTCTTTACAAGTTTGGCTGTATTGAAGCTGCAGAGATGTCTACAGCAGCTTTTAACATCATAGAGACAGTTATGATGACGTTACTTCATAAGTGTGCAGTGTTTGTATTTACAGACTTTCACAGTTTGAAACCTCAACAATTTTACAGCAAACTGTGACTTTCCTGATTTTTAAAAAGGTCTTTTGAACTGACAAATATTATATGTGTAAATGATGCTATAATTGAAACAGGATCAAAAATTACTTCTCTCCTGCCATAGACTGTAATTAAATGTTTTAAAAAGAGTAAGTTCCATGGGGCAGAACCGAAGTCACAGGACCACACTTCTCTATAGAGGATTTATTAACCCTTTAAGTACCAAAGTCGCAATATTGTGGCAACCAATGTAACTGAATGAAACAGACAGCTTTTTGAAATCTTGATATCAAAATTGAATATTTAAAAAAAATAAATAAATAAAAAACTCTGATGTCTAAATGGGTAATATTATGTACAATAGAAGAAATGTTTTAAATGTATTGGGGACTCTACACCTCCAGTCATGGAAACCAAGACCAAGATGCTAGCGCAAGTCTTGAAAGTCTTAAAAAGTATGGAATTTTGAAACACTGTTCCAGACCTTTAAAAGTTTGGAGTTTTGTGTGAAAGTCTTAATAAAGTATGGAAAAAAGTTTTTAGAGTCTGCTCAAAGGCACATAATCTCATAAGATAAGAAATACATGAGAAAAGCATATAAAAAAAACTGGATATGATTTCATTAACCGGTCAGTGCAGGAATGATTCTGGTGAAACTTATTTGTGTGATATCCATGCACTTTTGTGACTTTCATTTGTTTTGAAAATGTTTCTGTTAGTAAAACATAATCTTCTGTGAATTATGCATTCATTCATTCATAAACTGAACTTTTCTACTACGCACAACAGGTACAATCTCAACCAAAAGTGTAGACATGCAAGTATAGAAGTACATGAAGTCAGTGTCTTGGGGAAAAAAATAACAGTTTTGAAAAAGTCTGGAATTTTTATTTGGATAAAGAGCAACCACCCTGCAAGACAAAAGATACAATAACAAACAAATAAAGCATACATACAAGCTAATTTTTCCAATGTGTAATAAACTTCTGTCATTTACATACAGTTATACCGCACATAATTCAGACAGAAGTTAGTATTGGTTTTGTATGTAAAAAGCATAGAATGGAACCATCCGTGTCATTTGAGGGGAATAAGATGCAAGAAAACTATAATTCTGTTATAAAAGGTAGAAGATATTGTCATGTCATGGCAGTTCTCAACTTGCTAATAAAATGTGGATACTACAGGGTTGCATCTGGTGGTTATTTTTAATCAACATAATATCTCAGACAATGGAAAATAAAGATTGACGCACGATCGTAAATGTGGTGAAATGGGGCCTTAGGCAGAACCCGTCTCTGTTTTTTTGCTCACTTGAAACATGGTCATTACTGCACTGTGACATCAATTAAAGTACAGGGCTGAGGTTTAGGTGTGAAGTTTGTGAGCTTAGAGGACCATTTAATTTAATTGAATCTGGGAACAGGGTGAATTGGCCCATTTGTGTCTCATTTGTGGTGGTTTGTGGGTTTCAGGGTCTGTTCCAGCCACAGAGCCGCTACGACGGGGCCTGAATGAGCTCAATGATGTATGTCAACATGTTCTCAACACTTTTCAGGTAAGCATGGTTAATAAGTTATGTTAAACAGAATGATTGGAGAAGTAAATCACTCACTGCACACACAGACAAGTGAAATCTCTTTTTATTTAATATTTTAATGAACTACACTGTCCTGCAGCTGACAGGAAGCTGGTTCTGAGTTGAGGTTTGGTTGAAGGCAGATTTGGTGAAGACTGAATGAAAGGAATGCTTACATAAGACTCATGCTGCTTTTGATGTGGATACTCAGTGATGGAAATGGTTATATTTTCTGTTGTTTCAACACTGAGGCAGCCCTATTCCATTGTGGTATCCTCAGTCATCCTCATGTTTCAGCTGGGCTTCATCTGCCTTCCTAGTCTCTGCTCACCAAGGGGTTCTGCCAGGAAGCTGACCCGATGGATTTGATTCTATGTGGGGGGAAAAATAACAAGGAGTCAAACTGAACTACTACAAATGTAACCAGAACAGCACAGACTTCACAAACCTCCACCAAAACCAGTAGTCCAGTCTACGTCTGATCCCACAATATTGTTTAACCACAAGTTATGACCCACGTTTCCCTCCATGTTGGAGGAAAATGGTGTAGCTGGGTCATTTCACTGACTGCTACAGTGGTAACAAAGATCATAGGTTATGTCCAGACTTTTGTAAACAATGATACAGACACTTGTGCTTCAGATGTGTTTCTGGCCTGAGCACAATGTGGTGCTCTCTCCTAAAAAAACATGCAAAACCCTAACCATGTAGGCTTGGTTTCTAAATGTAAAAAAATAACTGGAACTACATTAAAATAGCAAAAACAGAGGTGCTTATGGGACTCAAACCCAATCTCCCATGTAGTCTTCTGGTGTTTTATCCGTTCAGCAACAACATAGAGATTAAACACTGTAAAGGTGTTTTTATCTGTAATACTTGCTGTAGTTGGGTTTCATTGTAAAGGTAGGTGACGATTATAATTCCAAAGATTCCAATACGTTCCATGGGATGGATTTGTGAAATACTAAAATTACACCGAAGATGTCAGTGGTTAAGGGTGTCAAATTCATGTTAGTTCAGGGGACACATGTAGCCCAATGTGATCTCAAGTGGGTAATAATAATGACAAATACAAATTCCAATGCCTCTTACTAAATATTTTATGCTTTTGTAGATCCACTGCAATCTGTAATACAGTTATATAAATGTTGAGGCATAATATTGTTAAAATTGCACTTATTTATTTATTAAAAAAAAAAAAATCAGGTTCATGGTTTTTCAGGTTATTCACATGTTTCTGTGAAAGCATAGTTTGTAGACATAAACATTCTCATAATTCAATTTTAGTTTTTTTGCACTAAAACACAAAAATTTGGACTTGTTATTGTTATATTATTACATTATAACTCATGCTGTTATTTTACTGGTCTTGCATGTTTGAGATCAAATTGGGCTGTATGTGGGCACTGAATGAAAATGAGTTTGACACCCCTGGACTACACTATACATATGGTGTGTAATGATCCCAGAGGCTTTGGCCTCAGTGGGTCATCAGTAACTACCCATCCTTGTCTTAACTACCCATCGTTATGCCCCCATCACTAACCCTTTCAGGAGCAAAACGAGACCCTGTCCTTGAGTACCAGATGTTATTTACCATTAAAAGCAAATGGCATGTGATTTTATCGTTTCTAACAGCTGCAGGTCACCCTCCCACTGTCTACATTCATAACTGTTGCAACAATTCCTTCATCCAGCTTTTTTCAACCTCTGATTCATGTGATGTGTGCACCTGAGGCAGGTTGGAATGGATAGAGATGACTTCTGAAACTAAAATGCGTATGTGGATGTTGATTAGGGGTGTGGCAGTGCACTTGTTTGTACTGAACTGTTTCAGTTCAGGGCCTTCAATATAATACGGTGTTGTGTAGTATGAACCTACCAGACCCCTCAGGTCATCTGGATCTGGTCTGTTGTCAGAGTCAGAACCAAACACGGAGAAGCTGTGTTCAGCTTCTATGCTCCACATATCTGGAACAAACTTCCAGAAAACCTCAGATCAGCTGGAACACTTAGTTTATTTAAATCCAGGTTGAATGTTGTATGTTCTCAGCTGCATTTGAATAGAGTTCTTATTCATCAGTTCAGAACTGCACTGTTTCTTTTAAGCTTAAAGTTTTTATCTGTTTTATCTATTCATCTGGGTTTTTTTAATTTCATGCCTGTACTTCTTATTGCTTCCCTCCTGTAAGGCTTTTAATGTTTTATGTAAAACACTTTAAATTGTCTTGTACATGAAACGTGCTACATAAATAAACCCACCTTGCCTTGCGTACCAAACAAATACATGTAGCCTATGTGAAGAACTCTAATACTCACCTTAAGTTTCCTCACGAACCTTGAAGCAGAATGCACACAGTATGAGTAGGGTGGCTGCAAGCGGAACCCATGTGCAATATTTGATATCCTAGATGGACATCTAAGCGGTATATGCACCATACTCATGCTGAAGGTGACCCAGTATGTCAGCTCAGAGCAGCGTCACAGGTACAAAGACAGATTTGAAAGACCCTCTGTCTTCTCTAAGGTCTCTGATTTGGGAGCAGTTTGGATTCCCTGTCAGTTATGTTAATGGAGAGAAACAAGCCGGCGAAAACAAGAGCAGTGTGCCAGCTTTGTTTCATGAAGATTGGTTATATTTCTGGTAACATGTCAAATTTTTGAACTCGGTCTCCGTCACTGGACCAAAAATGCATCGAACTCGAAGACCCCTGTACCGGAAATGTACTGAGCCAAACATTTTCTGTACCATTACACCCCTAATGTTGATTATTTTTATTATAATATAATAAAAATCTGTCCATCTGAGATTTTTGTCCAACCCATTTCTCGGACACTATTCACCCAGTTCTTTTCATATTTGACACATGTTCTTTTTCGCTAGGAGAGGTGGAGTGCACAGTTTGATGGCTGAATTTAGAATTTTTATTTTTCCTATTTAGAAAATTTGCCCAACCAATTTCTCAGACACTATTTACCCAGTTATTTTCAAATTTGACACACATTTTCTTAAAAAAAAAGATTTTGAAAAGATTGAAAGTTAAGACTCATTTAATCCGAGGATTAGTAAACAGGAGGGGTAAAGTGTTGTACAAAGGGGGGGGTATTAGTAACCTCTGCTTACTTTTTCACTTATTTTACAGCATGTTTGAATAGGAAATGATGTTACTGTAGATGTATCCTTAGACTGGAGGTGAACTAGTCTCTAGTTGCTGCAGAAATACAAAAACCTCTAACCTCTGCCCACTTTTTTATGGATCTTCATCAGAATTGGATGGGTTTGTCCTTGGCCCATGCATTTTCCTCCCATCATGTCCCATGAAAATCAGTGCAGTTAGTTTTGCGTAATACTGCTGATAGACACATAGCCTTTTTGGCAGCAGTAACAAAACCCCTGTTATAGTGAAAGGAGAGTAAAAGTCAGCATTCATGAAAAGCAACACTATCTTCACTTTGTATCTGTTGTGTGTTATTTCACTTCTCAGGCAAGAGTAAGTGAGTTCAAAGAAGAACAGGAGCAACCAATGGAATGAAGAGCATCACCTGAGCAGGGGGCTGTGATAAAATATGTAAAAATGTAATTTTTATACAGCGTATAGAATGAGAGAAATGTGTGTGAATGAAGTTACCTTTGAATATCTCATCTGTACAGTTTTCGTTTTGTATTATGTTGAAAATGATCATTAATCTATTGTAAGTTTATTTGAGGCGTATGATTGATTAGAAAAGAATAAACTTTACAAACATTTTTATTTTCTGTCTTTTTTTCTAAATTCCTGGAACTATTATATAACATGAAAAATTTGATGTGCCCTGTAACATTTATTTTTATAACTACTCATGTAACAGCGTTTGAAGGACGCCCAAACCTAAAGTGATGCATCTCGCAGTAAATCGTTCTCATCTGTCCTTTGAAGCTGTGTTTTGTCGAGTGATGGAAAAGCAAGGAGCTTGGATGTCATGTCCTTATTAGCAGAGGAATGCAGTGAAAGGGACTTCATACAGTGCCAAGAAGTCAGCGAAGGAAAACGAGGGTTGAGAAGTGTAAATAATGAGGTTAAAGTTATTTGAGGTTAATCATATCCCTCTGTCAGTCACATGTTCATGCTCTGCTACCTCTGTGGGTACAGAGCTGAATTTGGAGGGAAAGCTGCAGGTTATTACTTGTGTTTGAGGAACTGTACAGAATGGCAAATGGAGTCTTTTTGACTGTACGTAATGAGATGTGTTTGGTTAAATCAGACTTTCCTTATTTGATGCTGAATAAATAAAACTGGAAATCGAAATACACAGTTGCATTGTAATTGTAATAAGTTTATGTGCATAATGGCAAACAAGAAATCTATTAGGAACAAAAAACTTGTATTGATAAGAACATCCTCTTGTGACAGTCTAGTAACAAATATTTTAAGGACTGAAAATGGTCCACAAAAAAACTCCACAGATTTGTTTTGAAACTACAGGTTGGATTCATTTCAAATTTTATATGTATCTTCCTTGGGACAATGTCTACAAAGGTTGTTTACATTTTGAGAGATTTTGATTTTTGAATTTTTGAAATATAAAATTTTACACTTATTTATAATGGTCCATATTTTAATGGCTTATGACATGGAAATGGTTAGAGATATCAATATAGTTCCTATTGAGTGCTGATAGGAAGTCATAAATGGACTTTCATCTGGGTCCATGACTCTTGACCTTGAGGGGTCAAAGTCAAGGTCACTAATGTCTACATTTCAACAATCTTCTCTGAAACTATTGGTCAGATTAATTTCAATTTTTTTATGTTGCTTCCTTGGGACAATGTCTACAAAGTTACTGTACAGTTTTGAAAAATATTGATTTTTGACATTTTTAAATATTAAAAGTTTGCCTTTACTTATAATGGGCCATATTTTGATGGAAATGGTCAGGGATATCAATATAGTTACTATTGAGCTCTGATAGGAAGTCATTTATGGACTTTAATTTCATTAGTTAAATTCTCCTCCAGTGAAAGTCCCACCCACTTTATTGGGAGGTTGATTTCCTGAATCTAGAGCCAGAACTGGACAACCTCACAAATTCAACTTGTTATTGATTTTTGACACAACATGCCAGTGAGATACAAGGAAATTGGTCCTTTTTTTTTTTTTTTTTTTTAAATTGTCATAAAAATTGTATCAGTGGAAATGAAAGCTGACTGCTTACTGTTTCATGGCACCATCATTGTGCAGCAGTGGAGCTACACCTCCACCATTATGGACTGAACTGGTTTTCAGCCTGTTTTAGTCTCTTTGCTTCTTTATTCTGTGAGGAATTAGTTCCACTGAGTTTTAAAAATACAGTACTACATTGTCATTTAATCCTGTCACACATTCAATGATCTGAAGAATCCCCAGATTTGCCCCCACAGGCTTGTATTGCATGATGGGTAATCATTTCATTCACCTCTGCTCTCATCCTGATGATGGACCCATTGCTCTGGAACAGGGTCAGTCTGAGCCCATCAGACCACATGACCTTCATCCAATGGAACACAGTCCAGTCTTAATGCTGTCTATAGCTTTAGCCTCATTGATAAGTCGTTTACTTAAGCCTTAAGTAAACGACTTATCAATGATAAGGCTTCATGTTAATGTTTCACATGTTGAAATATTTTAGCAAATATTCACATTTTTATGTATTTTTTCATATCTGATCACAGTCATTCAAGATTGTCTTTATCCACATTTCGTTATCCTCTCTGGTTTCAGAGATACATTGACAGTTTATAACCCAATTTAATTGCTAGTAATGACTTTAAGAAATGAGAAGCCACCCCCTGTATCAGTTAGGGTTAATTTACTTTTTTTCAGCTGAAATATTAAATCCAGGTGGTCAGGCTGTATATATCTAAATGACTTATTTGTGTATCATTAGACTCATTTAAGTTCCTAACGGTTGGATAAACACATGTAGCCATGATGATTGTGTAGCTAATGTTCCATGCTAACAAAATGCCAATATAAATTTGATCTACTACATCTACAGTGTTGAGAAATGGTCAAAACATGGAATGAACTGATTTTAAACCATCTTTTTAAATAGTTATGAATGTTTATTTTTTCAATTTTGATATATTCATGTATTTTTAGTATTTCAAGCCAATGTACTTGACCTACAAAAAAATCCCAGTTGTATCATACAGATGGGAATCAAAATAGGCTGCATATCCCCCTTATGACTGCATAAGATATTAATGTTATTCAATATATCATGTAACTTGGCGTCCTTGGTTATGGAAACGCAAACTTCAGAGGGTTTAAAATTTCACACCACAGTTTAGGATGAAGCCTGTAGGAGGGAGATTCCAAAAAACCAAATATTTGTGCAAAACCACATCAATCCTGGTTTCATTCTTAAAATATTTTTGTACTGAGTTGTTTATCTACAGTGACGGTTGGATAGGGAAGTGTTACTGTCCCTTAACAAACAAACAAACAAACAATAATTTTAATTGTTGAGCCAGTCTTGATGTGGTTTTCCAGACCATCATGTAGCTATGGGTTTAGGATGATGAATGGGATCTGGTTCAAGACTTAGATTTGAAACATTTGGTGATGACATGACATGACAACTTGTTTGCTTGGATGAAAAACATCTCCAAACTGTATTAATACCAGTGAGGTTTTCCTCTTTTAACCCCCATCTCCTTTTTTACTCTGAAGTATTATTCAACATGTCAGTTGTAGATGGTGATGTGCTCTAATTGCATGTGGACAATGGATCATTTCTGTTTCTTATTAATGTAGAGTTTATGTTTTTGAGCTCAGTTTCTGCACAGATTCAGTCTGACTTTGCTGACCACAGCCAGTTCTGTGTGGTTTAAGAAAGGTCATGAACAACCCAGCAAAATTCCCTCCAGCATTGCTAAACAGTTCTCTGTGTATACCCCAGAGCCAACAGCTTTATTAATCATTCTGAGACGAAATGTGTAAATTAAATAAACTTTGACAGATGATAACAGGCTTCGGTTCCCTGTGGAAATACAAGCTGTTTCCAAGAAGCAGTGTTTCAGTGTGAGTACAGCAGAACTCACTCAAATCTGTTAACCTGAACTGATGTAAAAGTTTCAATTAGCAGCCTGAATCTACTGGAGCCTCATGTCTGGACTAATCAAGTCTTGTAGTAACAAACAAAGCCACTTGTACAATATTTGACATGTTTTGTTATGATAGAATTTCTCTGAAATCAGTTGTAAGCCAAGTGTAACCTTTCCCTCAACAAAAAAATGGAAAAACATGAATCCCATTTCATCATTTTAAACCTCTGACAGACTGTTAATAACACAGATGAGTGTTTATTTTTTCCCCTGTCAAGAATCACTGCTCTCTGTTATCACGGCTGCACTATAAGTCACAGGAAGTTCAGGAATTTGTAATAATCATAGTTTTAGTTTTTTTGGTTTTAGTTTAGTTCAAATATACAACAAAACAAAGTAATCCTACTTAGTCCTTATAAATGAAACAGATAAGAAAACAAAACAAACAAAAACAAAAACCTATACATATACATGAAAACAAAGTATGACTTCATTTGCACATTTGAAAAGCAGTGGGAGGAAGTATAACTCATTTAATCCCACCTCTTCTCCACACAACAGTCTATCGTTTAGACTCCTATCAGCATAATACATGAAAAATCAAGTCCCTTGGATCAGCTAACCTCACTTTTCATCTTCACATACATACATACACACATACGTACATACATACAAACATACACACATACGTACATACATACATACATACATACATATATACATACACACATACGTACATACATACACACATACATACATACATACATACATACATACATACATACATACACACATACGTACATACATACATACATACATACATACATACATACAAACCTATATTGACATAACAGACAAGGGAAAAAAAAATGCATACATCCTTGAAGGCAACATAAAATGAAAACACAATTTAGCCACTGACAACATAGTCAATGTATTCTGAAGAGTTATTCGCCATATTCAAGGTACATTAAATCATCTTGCGTAAACTTTGTACTTTACAAGTACCTAACCTCCTCTGTGCAGATATATCATGTACTCATATTGACTCTGAGAGTCCATTAGTAACATTTGACGGAGGATTCTTGCACAGATCTGTCCTCAGCCTAGAAACTTCCAGCAAGGAGTTATAGTTTAGGAAGGATTTAGGAAAACTGTCAGAGCAACTATGAGACACAGAGAATGATGGGAAATCCAGAAGCCTATCCATGGAATTTAATGTCTATAAATATGATCTACTATTTTATGATACTGTCCAAAAGTAGTAAGTCCCCTTTAGCTTGTTTTTTTTTGTGGGGTTGTATATAGTAGACCTATGTTACCTGTCTCTTTATATTAACTTGAAAATACTGGAAATAAATGGACGCAAAAAGATCAGAACCAAATGTTTTCCACATGTAGAAGTCAGCATTCAGTGTGGACTTAGTTGCTTGAACCAGAGACAGATATGCATCACATCTTAGTAAAATAACAAACCTGGTGAACGTTCCAAGTGTTCATTTGTTTTACTTTCTTTCAGCTTGAATGATGACATGAAAAAGATTGGATCAGTGAAATTTATGACATCAAATATGATTTACAAAACCAGTTTATTAAAGGTCATATATTGAGCAAGGCCACTATGTTCATGAATCATTAACATTAGGGGCAAATGAAGCTGATTCTTGTTGTAATTTTATGTTTTTGTTTATGTTGCATTGTTCTTTGTAGGTTTTTATTTAATTCTAATGATATTTTAAAACAGTTTCTCATATTTCAGTGAGCAAAATATTTTTTTCCTTTTACATTAATTATAATAACCCATCTTCTTGAATGTTCTCTTTCCTATTTATGGCAGTTTTTCTCCATGGGAACCTTCAGAAAGGTTAAGCTGTTTGTGAATGACTTCTATCTTTTACTAGGATCTACACTTAAAGGGGAAACTCTTAGATAATACTCTACTTCTGAGAACTGTCTCGCCTCCATAATGAATTACAGTCTCAGGAATGACTGTGGTGCAGTAAGTACAGTAAGTAGTGAGTAAATCAAACAAACAACAAAGTTGCTATAAAATAATATTTATTACTGCAAACATAAAAGTACATATACATTTAATTAAAAAACACGGCCAGTATTCACATTGTCTTTTATCTTCCAACCTCATGGTACTTCATAATGTCTAGCTCGGTGGTCCCTCTATAAATTTACTCTACTTTCCAGTACAAAGTCACTTTCAGATGTGGCTAAAAGGGAAATAAAGACATCATAAATGAATAAAAGGAGTTTATGAGTCACATACTGTAAGATCAGCTGATCTGAGTGCAGCTGATAAAACTACTATAGCATCCAAAAGAAAACACTGTGTTCTGATATTTAACATCTGTCTGATCATCTAAAAGACTCGTACTTTGGCCTTGGAATGGAACACAGTAGTTAGGCATATTAGAAAAATAATTCATAGTGAAGGAGGGACGTTTCTTACACCACATCCTTGTAATAACGCATCAAGAGTAAGGATGTGTCTTGTTGTAGATCCTCATCTACTTTTACTATGGCAAGCAACTTAAAACTTTGTCTGGATGAAAATGAGTGGTAATCTGTGGTGTTTACTATATTATCCATAACTAATCAGTGTATTCACAGGCACAAATTTAACATCAGTCTGCACTTTCTCTTTGTGCCAAGAATTATTTTTTTTTAACTTGTTAAAAATATGTAGCTTAAGAGTAACACTTCAAACAGACATTCTAACTCTAAAGGTATCATTTATTATGAAAATACTACACCAAATCAGTCCTCTTTTTAAGTCCCACTTAAAGGAGTTCACGTAATCCGCTATACTTTCCTAAAAAAATAGAAGCTACATTGACAAGACTACATCCATAGGGGAACAGAGAACACTTACCACAGCGTGAATGCTGCAATAACAACAGTACTAATAATGACCTCCTCTGTGAAGCAGGATGCGAATCATCTGGTATTTGTCAGTGTTCTCGGACAACAGCTGCCCTCCACATGACTTAAAGCAGCAGTGATTTCCAGATAAAAGATTGCTGATGATGGTGTGTCCATGTGACTGTAAGACGTACAGTGGGGCCCATTCTACCCTCCTGTGTGACATCACCAGGGTGACAGCCTGCAGTTCAGAAAACCAGCTACTGATTACGGTTCTATGCAGTGATCAACACATGCTTTTCTTTAAGGACTATAACGATTTGATTAACATGATATTTCATAATCAAAGCCCTTCTGTTAGTGCCAGTGATTTCTCAGAACATACATCCATATTTTACCACCTTTAAAGCTTTGCACAAACTTCACTGTAACCTATGACTTTTCATGTATCACAGCCTACATAAACATCACTGCTTCACCCCATTAAACACACAGCATTGCAATCACAATTTTGCTTGTGAAACAGTCACCATTACAGCATTATAGTTGGATGTTGTAAGCACTTACAAGTCATCAGGCTGGTTGTGCAAAACAACAGGTTTGGTCCTTTAATAGGTAAGTACTTGGTACTGCTTTACGGTAAGAGTATGGTAATAAAGGATTAGTCAATGGTTTATCATTTGGCTGTTAATTAGTCTAAGTAGGTTAAACAATTTATTAATAAGCTATTAATAAACAATAAGTTATAATAACACAGTGTTCATACATTAGTTTAGGCAACATTAAGTTACTGCTTATTTTAACCCTTTATCTTCCAGCATGTGAAATTGTTTAGTAATGAGTTATTACATTTATAATAGGCAGAAAGAAACTTAATAAGTAGGAATGAGCAATATGGCCAAGATCTACTGTATATGCAATTTACCTCATGGCAACTGAATAGATCACAATATAACATGTAAAGTTAAAAGACCATACTGTCCTTTGTGTCATTTAATAATTATATTATTTTATGAGAAACTTAAATAAAAGTTTTGGTCTTCTTTTAGGATTTCTGTGCTATCTTCACTTTCCTCTATGTCAGTGTGTTTTATTTTGTACAGATATCCATGTTGAAGAATGTGTTGAAATTACCTCAAATATTGCAGTAAAGACAGTTACATATAACATAACAATATCATCCAGAGGATAATATGAAATGTCATATTCTTGACTGCACAGCTCTACCTTTACATTAAACTTTACTTTATTACTCCAAATTTGTACAATTACTTTTGTAAAACATGAAAGGCAATATTGCCATAGCTTTATGGCATGAGTTATTCATCTGATGTGCCAAATGAAACTTTTTCAGTATTAAGATGTGTTGATGATGGTTAAATAGTCATAACTTATTAATAAATATTGGATGCTGCTGATGGAGATGACAGCAACTCAATAACCAATGATATCTGAGGCTTAACAGTACAGGTTGAATCGGTGTTTCAATGTTTTATAACAGTATTAAAATAGTTTATGAAGTGTTTACAACCACTTTGTAACCTAATCATAACCCATTTATTAGTCCTTTATGAGGGTTTTCTTATTGTAAATTAGTACCAAGCACTCTACCCTTTGAGACCAGAACATTTTCTCACTGTCTTTCCCCATGAGGTATCAAAGCAATAACAGTTAGTACTTATCAGTGCTGTTCATACACAAAGTCCTTGGGCTGGATATAATCATAAGTCTGCCAACTGCATGTAAATAATACTGTACATAAATATACATGTGACTTGAATAAACAATGTCTATGAATGTATACTATTTACCATAATGGTCCACTGAGATACTTAAAGTCCTCTACTCAGTCCTCAGCGTCAGAGTATAAACATAATGTAGTGATGGTTTTGTCATTGTTTTGTAGTTTGTATTCAACCTGAACAGGTACATTCCTATTGTCTTTCATCTGTTTGGGTTGATCCTTCTGTCATAGTCCTTCAGGCTGCTGCCAGTCCTGTATAAATGTAGAGTGACTTCTACCTCGCTCTGTTTATCCCCAACTGGTCTATTGTTTCTTCATTATGAGAGCGAATGGAAAACTGGGTTTGGCGGGTTGGATGACTACATTTATGATGAGCTTGTGTATTTCTGACTGGTGCTGGAGCGGGAGCTGGAGCGGTCTAGTCCGTTCCCATGACACGAGCCCTTCCAGCTTCTGCTTGAACCTTGCTTGTCCAGAGGAGACGTTCTGTAGCACCAGCAGCACAGGCAGGACTACAAGACAACAGCACAGTTATTAATGGGTTTATGGCACTACTAATAATTAAAGCAAGACATAATTACTTCCAAATAAAATACAGAAATGGTTCTCAGAGAGAAGGGGCATATAACCTATGAGGAAACCTGAATTTAAAAACACATAGTGTCAAAACAACTGGAAAAGAGTAGAGATACAAATACAGACACATACACACACACACACATACACACACACACGCACACGCACGCACACACACACACACACACCTACACACACACACACACACACACACACACACACACACGCACACACACAGAAGCCACTCAGCTTTTATGATATAGAGACAGGAAATAGAGAGGGACTGATGTACAACATCAACCCAGGTTGCAGCGATAAGGCCTTGGAGCATATTTGGGATGTGTGCCAGGTGAGCCACTTTCACACCCCTGCACAAACACTTCAGGATGCAAAAACACTGGATGCATCTTTTTGAGGTTAAGGTTCTTTTACACAAGTAAGACAGACTCATGTCTCATTTTGTCCTCATTTTATTCCCCAACTGTATGAACTAATCTCCCTCTCATACCTTCGTTCGTGACCAGGAGTCATGGATGAGTGCAGCGCAGCTCATTTGTTTTGGTGGACAACCCTCTAATTACATGCACATGGACACCATCAACAGTAGCACAACATGGAAATGCAAAAAACACAAGCACACACAACAGAGACCCAATGATCCATCAAAATGGTAAAAAGGGAGACAGGACAGTGTGTTTGTTTATCCACTGGGTCTGAAACCACAATAAATGGCCACTTCATCACAGTTGTCTCAAACACACACAGTACCCGTTCTGTATGCTGGGTAACATGCGAACACACTTAGATACAGCAGTCTGCCTCATAGTAATAATCAAATTTGAGAAAGAGAAGTAAATCATTAGTGCAGCCTGTTTAATTACAGCAACGTATTAAGAGTCTCAAGAGAAAAACAATCTTTTCTCCTAATGGAACAGTTCTTTGCTTGTACTGCACTGTTGCACTCCATAATATCAGCCTATAGAGAAAGCTTAGTGTGAGAATCATTCCCCAATAAAAACTCAAAGTGGTGGAAATTTTACTTTTATTTTTTAATTTAACAACCCAGGTTTATCAATTAACCAGTAAACCCCAAATCAGGAGAATGATCTATATTTTTCATGACTTTACCACTGTTTTTTCCACTTTTAATCACGTGATCCGTCATATCAGATTAATACTGTGCTGTTTATTTGGAAAAGTGCCCTGGACTGGTTTTCCCAACAGAGGTGATTTTATCTTAAAGATGGTTTCATCTCGCTGAACTCAGTTTCTCTGTTCTCAGTATATATGTTTCCCCGAGGAGATATTATTTATCATCATAAAATCTTTATCATCATAAAATCTGTAACAGTGTAGAGCTGGTGATGTGTATAAGTGGTATGTTTAGATCAAGGTCAGTTGAGTTGCACTGCACAGCAAATATTTACACAGACAGATTTTCTTTATCATTCTTGTGTGTTCTGCCTTTGCACTAAATATCTATCCAAATGAATGCATCCATTTCTCGGCTTCGTTTGGATTTTCATGAATATAAAATACGAAAAAAAAAAGATGTATTTTCTTTTACTTTAAATCCCATTTTCCAGATATAATATAATTCTTTCATCACTATAATTCCATGCCCTGCCTTTTCAGCTATTAAAATGTAAAATTCAGTAGCCGGCTTTTGGACCAAGATCAAGTATTATTCCCACATTAGTTCAGTTTTGTACAAGGCTGTTGATGACCTCAAGCCAGATTATATTAGCGAACCGTTAACGTCCCACTGCCCTCTTTGGCCTCTTAGGTCCACTAGTTTTGGTCATGGCTGCCTTTGTGAAAAACACAACAGTACTAGAGTCTGTTTGTGTGTCTGACTGTATTGAATCACACTGGAAGGGAGCTGTTTTCCTGGCCATCTAATAAATGTCTATAACCTGCACATTAAGCTTTGTCCATTTTACTACATTGTTATTTGTTTGTTGTGTTAACTTGAATGAGTGTGTTTCCATTTACTGTTAGTTTTTATGGTGTGTCTTGTATTTATTTACCCCGGGAGAATCCATTACTACCTGAAAGCTATAATTTATAATCTTTAAGTCTTTAGTGGTAGTTTTTTCTTTTATGGCACTGCACTACAGTGATATATAATCATTAAGAACTTGGTGTAGAGCCAACACGATAGAACACTAATAAAATAAACAACACTCCATCATTTTTATGAGATTTACATAAATACAGTCTCCTTTCTGAACGACGATATGCTTAGAAGTAATGGAATTAGTTTTGACATGTGCGCTTTGGCCGTGGCTCTTATGGCTACTGGCTTAAGTGTTGTTTTTTCCAGCAGTATGTGAAGTGCTGTTATGTCATAAGAGCGCTCTCCACCGAAATGGATCAGAGATTACAGCACATGGTTTTTGATCTGTAAAAGTCAAGTGGCCGCTGTCTGCTCGTCTCATCCAGATCATATGGGCTTTAGGAAAGATCCTGGAAAAAGTCTGAGAGTAAAAGACATTCTTGTGAAAATGTAGCCGTCAGGAATAATGAAATACACGACGGATGATAACACAGAAAGAGCACACTTTCTTCACTTAATTTAGAGAGGGTGAAGTAAAGTAATTCGGAACACTTATGATAGAGAAGACCACATAAAAGGCTGAAGATTACTTGAAGTGCTGCTTTTCTTCTCTTCTCTGGATCTCTCTATCTGCTATATTTCTATTTCTTCACACTGATGACAGAATCACTAAAAATGAGCCATCTTTCCATCTTTGGCTGTTAAGAAGTTAGAAGCCAGGCATGAAACATCTGATATTGTTGCTATGAATGATCTTTACATGGGATAATTAAAAGCATACATGTACATACTTTTTTTTTTTTTTTTTCTGTTTTCAATTTTCAGAACTGTTAATTTAGTCTGAACCATGGATCAACAGGTGGAGAACTTAGCAAATATGATAACACAACATACTAACTTTACCCTCAAAAGAAGAGAAATGTTGTGATTTCAGTATCAAACCTCATTCTCTTTCTTTAGAGCTATTTCAAGTGGTGAAAACATGAAAATATGAGAATGGTTATATATTTTTTTATCACTCTGGCTCTGAAAGTTGTTTCTTACAGCAGCAGGTGATGGTTTGATCAAGGATGTTTTCTGAAAAGCTTCAGTCATTGTTGTGTTCACTGTTTACTGCTGGGTTTATAGTTGACCACCTGTCTTTCCACATGATTAAAGCGTGGATAGAATTGGCCAGGTGAGCTTCCACTCGTCAGCGGACTAAATGGAGTGAAGCTGTGGGGATGGAGAGGTCAGCTGGTTTTCACCTCACCTTGTCACATTCTGCTGCTCTGGTCAAAGACCCCCTGGCATTAGATCTAAATAGACTGAATGACTGGCAGACACTCACCGTAGTGTGGACAGACTCACAGTGAGTCATTGCCCACACTGGGGGTCACAATGACAGGCAGCGCATGTCTCTACATTGATTTTAAGATGTTGGCTCTTTTAAAATAATAATAATAATAATAATAATAATAATAATAGTAATGATATAAGTGAGACTTCAATGTTTGAAGTGGAAACACATATATCCTTTCACTGCAAAAAAAACAAGGCCTGCAAAAAATATGACAATTAAACTCATTATTGGGTTAAAATGTATTATTTCAAGTACAATTATTTGCCAGTGCATTAAGAAAATTGCACTTACCAAGTTTTCTTAAAACAAGAAAATAATATCTAAGGACTATGTATACTAAATGAATGTACTTGTTTTAAGTCTTCATATCATCTATCTATCAATCTATCTATCTATCTATCTATCTATCTATCTATCTATCTATCTATCTATCTATCTATCTATCTATCTA
>JAPQRP010000002.1:31114309-31129869 GCA_037367295.1 Apogon hyalosoma
TATATATAATTTTTAAAGAAATATAAGGATGAAGAACAGCGGTTTAACCCAGGATGGGGTTGAATGGATGGAAGTGTTGAAGAAGGAAATACAGCTGCATTGTTTTGTACTGTTCTGTTCTCTATGGTATGTTATAACTTTTTCAGTATCTTAGTGCGGACCTATTCTTTTTTATGGCTTGTATATATTAGTCATATAAAACTGGGATAGGACAATATAAGCTTGGCTTCTTCCTCCTCCATTCTGAACATAAAGTGCTGTTGAGGAGCCACAATGAAATAGTTAAACATTCTTTTTAGTTTGGCTCTTGCTGCCTTCCAATATTCTGGAGTGTTCTGTTTAAATTTGTAGCTTCTATTTGCCTTTTGTTCACCTTTATATTTTATTCCTACTTATGTTCTAAATAAAGTTTATCATTATCATTATGTCGACTGTGAATAGCACCATTTTATCAGTGGTGTACGCGCCCTCTTACCTGGAAGCAGTTTTTAAACTTCTGACTGACAAAGTAGAGGGCAATCGGGTTAATGCAGGAGTTTAAGGAGGCCATGTTGATCCCAATGTAATCCATCACTAGCAGGAAGCTGGTGAGGCAAAGAGGGCAAAGTTTACAGTAACGACCACAGGAAGTCACAGACCGGAGAACAATGGGTACTCATGAAGTATGAAGTGCAGTTGCGTCACCTGTCTGTGTGCTTACCTGAGCAGTTCACAGCGGTTGGGGTCATTTTCGTCATAGATTGTTTTTTTAAGAATGCGGCTGAGATGAAGGGGCAGCCAGCAGAGAGCGAAAATCAACACAAGGCAGAACACCGTCTTGGCCACTTCCCTCCGCTGAGCACAGAAAAGACAAATATTGATGTGTCCAAATGCCCCCAAGGTCTTATGTTACAGGTTTGTGAAACAGCAGGGCAGCCAGTCACATGCGTTACCTGCTTCATGTGGTCGTTGAGTGCGATGCGCATGCCTTTTTTACGGCTAAGCATCTCACAGGACATGAGTGTGTAGAAGATTCCTGTGCAGGCCAATGGAAAGCAGAAGTAGAAGCCGAAGAGCCACCAGTCTTTTACATCCTGGTAGAACTAGAAAATGAATACACAGAATTAATCTTCAGATGTTACATGATTTAAACTATGAAATTTAAATACTTCATTACAGCTAAATATACGAGTGTGTGCTTCTGTGAAGTTTGCGTTGCTTGTTTTGTGCTGAGAGTCAATCATTTGTTCATATGTCTAAGTTAACTATCTTTTTTTTTTCTGAAGTTGTTGGTTGGCAGAAGAAAGCCCATGACAAACTCAGGCGCAAGCGTCAACCTGAAACCTTTACATAGGAACCAGTATATTGTGTCAGTTTGCTTTGCTGCTGTCTCCATCCTGACCCGGTCACTTTGGTTTCACCTGGGGCTCCCTACTGCTGTCCTCTCCCTCACTATTCCACCTTTTCTTTCTTTTTTTGATTTTGACTGGCGGCCCATTCCACCTGTCTCTCCCAGCTGTGCCTAATCAACAGGCCAGTATTTATGCAGCACAGATTCAGGCCCCTATTGTCAGATTTTCTTCAGAATCTACCAGACCTTCCAGCATTATCCTGAACTTGCTTTCCTGTTTCTGACCTTGCCTGATTTTTGATCACGTCTCTTTGCCTCAGTCCTGGTAACCTGACCTGTTTTTTTTTGTCCATGACCCTGAGTTCTGTGATTCTGGATTTTCCTGGACTCTGCCTGGCCTGATCACGTCTTTTCGCCTGTCTCCCGGTAAACCTACCTGCCTTCTTCCCTGGACCACGTCTCCCTGCCTGCTCCTCGGTGAACTTACCTGCTTTCTGTCTTGGACCATGTCTGCCTGCCTGCCCCCTGGTAAACCCACCTTCCTTCTGTCTTGAACCACATCTCCTGTCCCTGCTTCAGTTTGTATTTCTGGTTATGATTTTATTTGCTTGTCTCCAACACACTGCCTGCTTGTTCCTTGTCCGCACCTCAGCTCCGCCAGTGGATTCAGCTGGCTTTGGTTTTCTCCTCACCACACATTCAAGCCTCAGAGACTGTGTTAAAGCCTCCAGCCTGGAGAACAAACTATATTCCATTCAGTCTGCTTGGATTATTATTCATCCAAAATAAAGACTCTCTCGAACTGATTCTGAGTTCTGGAGTCCTGCATTTCGGGTCCTATTCTTCCCGCTACAATTGTGGGTGGTGACATGGGTTGTTAGCTCCAACACAACCATAACATAAGCATACACAAATCTTCCACATTGAACCTTTAAATCTGGTTTAAACCAGACTTGTCTTGCTTCGTAGAATTTAGGTTTGGTCATTAAACACAATGTTTTTTTTTTTTTTTTTAAACCCTTGTAAAGATAGTCCAGCAGTTAAGTCTGAATCTGTTTTTCTAATTACCTCAAGCTAAACTTCACTGACTGAAGGTTTAATGTCTACATTTTAGTTGTATTTAGCAGTGAACATGTAGACTGCAACCAAATTGGTACCTCTCATCTCACCCACCCCTTCGATGGCTACTAAAATGTGAAAACCTTGTATGCTTTTGTGGCTGTAATGTTAATTCTACACTCAGACATAGCAGGTGACAGTAATGTACCCTGATGCCAGATGCTGTACATGAAATGTGCAATCTTTTCTGAGTTACTGTATAAACATGACAGCTGAGCATGATAGACTGAATGAAAACACAAATCTAGTTTTCAGCTGTTTAGTAATGAAAATGTGCTAATGGATATTGCATTCCAGTTCTGCACGTAGATCCTCCTAAATCTTAAACATCAAACCTTTAAGATTATACAAAGATGGACATTGTGCTTTAAAATATCAACATTTCAATTGAGGTGAAATCGCCATACTAGAAATGTTTGCAATTCAATAAATGTATAGTGAGAATGATTGTAATGACTATTTATAGAGCAGGGACATGCTCAAACAGAATGAATGCCATAGCAAGACAGGTCAAGGAAAAGAAAATGATAAACAATAGTAGCATATAAAAGAAATAAGTAACCAATAGAGTAATTAAGAAAAGGTCCCTTACATTGAGCTGCCCTTACAGTGAAAGTCAATGTAAGGGTTGGTAATGAAGTGCTGAGTTTTCATCTCGGTATAAACCCCACAATAGGAAGCTCTGGGTCAACAGCCTTAATCTGAAGAAATAGTCTCCCTTAATACAAAATCACAAAACTTCGTGCTGGTGAGTAAAGATGTAGAAACTCAGCCAGGAGCCTACCAGTAACCCAGTGGTTCTCAAATCCAGTCCCCGTGGCCCGATGTCCTGCATGTTTTAGATATTTCCCTCTTCCAGCCCACCTGGTTCAGTTAATGATCAGCTCTTCATCAGGCCCTGCAGAAGCCTGATAATGATGTAATGGCTTCCAGGTGTGATGGAAGAGGGGCAATATCTAAAACATGCAGGACATCGGGCCACGGGGACTGGATTTGAGAACCACTGCAATAACCTCAAACATCAAGATAATACTTTCAAAATCAGTCCTAAAATGAACAGTTCAGGGAAGGAAAAACAAGGAGGGGTATGATCAGGTTTTTGTGACTTAGTTAAAAAAAGAACAGCAGCTGCATTTGACACCCTGAAGCAGTGTAAGCATATTTTTCCCAAGGCGTGCAAACACAACTTTAAATAATCAAATGACAAGCGATAAAGACATGAACTCTTTGAAGATTATAAGTAATAAAAGATCTAATTGTGGAGATGCTTTACAAGTGGAAAACCACAACTAAAATAACCTCTAAAGATGGGACACAAGATTAAGGCAAAAATACTCATACTAACAGAGAAAACATGTGCAGCAACATGTTTTTTTATTTACTTATTTTTTTACTATGTTCCTGTTACACAGTAGGCCTTACAGTTTGGAATTTCAGTCTTCTGTATGTGCTGTACATATGGCAAAACTGACAATAAAGCTGACTTTGACTAAATCACCTAGAGCAAGCAAAGTTTGATACAGTACTATTATAAAACATCCTATCCTTAACTGCAGTAAAAGTAATCATACAATGAAATAACTTTTCCTGGTTCAGAAAGTTTATAGAACAAGCACAGCTGATCTCACTGTCTGATGGTCCAATGGGAATATCATAAAGGTAAAATACAATGGACCTACAGGCACAGAAAAAATTATTAGACCAACAAGTCATCAAAAACAATGGTTATGCAATCAAGTTCTAACTCCTGTGTGTATAAAACAGACAGAAAAGAAAACATGGAATGCCTAAAAGCACTGTTTTTGTCAGTATAATGACATAGATATTGATGTAAAAACTGAAGTGATTTTGGTTATTATCAAGAAAACATGGAAAATGGATAGATCAGCTCTGAAATTAAACTACTGTGAGCTATTTTTGTTATTATATTTGTCCAAACAAATGTACCTTTAGTTGGACCAGGCATTAAAATGAGCAAAAAATGGAAGAAAACAAGGGTGGTCTAATAATTTTTTCTGCAGAACTGTAGAATGGAGTCCTGTGGCACCCCAAAAATAAGAAAATCACTGTAGGGCAGCCCCACTGACAACACCCCATGTTCTCAACCTTGAACTAATAATTTAATAGTCCATCGTGTCAAAAACAAAGCTAAAGTCTGATTCACATGACCCTTCTGAGGAAGGCTATAGGTGTAGCCGGAACATGTAAAGGTAAGAAAAACAACTTTTTTTTTAATCTGTCTGACAAAAAAGAAAAGGAATCTATATTTTCAGTAGACCGTATGAACCTGATTGGACTAAAATCAGATTCATTACAGAGTTCGATGAGAGTCATATTCAAGTGATTTGTGTGCTGTGCATTTTTACTGCATTACATCGTTTGGAATCTTTAATTGCTTGTGGACAGAAAACACATCCAGATCAAAGTAACAGTCTAATTGCGCTGTTGCCGTTCAGGCATTGAACTTTAAAGCAAACCATTCTGTTGACACTGAATATTGAGTAACATCAGGTGTGGACTGAACAGAATCAAAGTATTTCCTCTAGCTCAGGATTAATGAAGAGATCACAATCAGTGTGCAGAATATTTTGACCAGATGCTTCTGGGAAAATAAAAGAATTTACATACTGTATTGGATTACAGATTTAATGACTCCACTCTGCGAAACAAAAATGATTTTGATCTGAAAATTAAGTGATAAAATAGCATCCAGATTTTTTGCATTATTTTAAGTTTTGATTGTTAAATTTGATGTCTTTTAAATGCATAAAAGTGGCAAGTTAATATTGTTTAAAGTTTAGCCTCATTAATTCTTCATGCTTTGTATACACAACAGTTTTTTTTTTTTTGGAGTCACAGCAGGACATCTGCTTCACAGGAATGCAGTAATTAGGCGTTAAAGCATTTCCCACCTAATAAAGAGGGTGTACCTTCATAAAGCTGGTGCTCTGTTCTGGATGCAGCAGGCAGACACGCAGCTTGTTGCCTCTGTAGGGTATCTCCAACATGTCGAATGCCAGCGCCTCGGGGACGGCCAGCACCACGGCAACAAGCCAGATCAGTGTCACCTCCACTGCTTTCCACAGAGGGATCCCCATTCCCTTCACCCGGCTCCACGATGTCACTGCATGATAACTGAAAACACACACATACTGCAGGAATGAGCTGCTTTTTAACCACTAATGTCTGTCATGTATAAACAATTTCTCCTTGTAATTCCTATGTTTTAATAATATTAATATTTGTACTTTCTATTCCTTACATCTTCATTATCAGTTATTTTAATGTTTCATCATTGTTGACTTTCCCAACATTAAGACCAAGTTCAGCCTAAATGGATGGGACAATAACACATGGGATAGACAATCCCATAGTGGATATCACGTTTGTCAAACAAAACAAGATGAAATATGCCATAACAAATGTGACATAAAAGACATGACTAGGTGAAAAAGATGTAACAAAACAAAAATGACAGAAATTAGAAAAAAAAAAACAAAACTTATGTGCTTATTTTGTACAGAAAGCACCATAAAATGAGAGCAGTCTGAGCTCTTATTCAACAAACTAATAATGTAAATGACATTAGATGAAGCAGAATAAAAGGCAGACTGGATCACAGAAACAGGGCATCATAATGTATTTATATAGCCTTTCAGATTATGCACTTTTTTTTTTTACTACTTTTGCAGTAGAGAAGTTAAATCTGTACTTATTCTTTATCAGATGCATCTTGACTTGTGAGTAAACATTTGTGTGCTCTTTCCACCTCTTCGTATGTGTGGTACTCACCGGTCAATACTTAATGCACACAGGCTGAGCACAGTGATGCCCACTGACGCCTTCTGGATGAACGGCATCAACTTACAGATGTAGACTCCAAACGGCCAGTCCTCAGCTATGAGCTACAGACAGAGACCAAAGCCATTTTGAGAAAAACAGAAATGGAAGAAATGTCACCTGTGTAAACACATGGTCAGACTCTTTGAGGTTCTTCCTCATGTCTATTATTATGACAGCAGCCAAAACCAATAACAGGGTTACTCCTCACTGTGAAAGTCCATCTCCAAGGAGGATCAGATTAGTTCATACTCAGGACAGTGTCTTCATCAACAGTCATGTTATACGTGTGATTATCATGGGATATTTATACTCGTCAGCTGCAAACATAAACAACACTGTTTTCTGTAGTGTCTGCCAAGAATCAGGGATTACATCTTTCAAAACCACGCCTGTTATAAATTCAACACATGCTGTTCTACATCACATCATTATCAACTTAAAATACTTAAAATACTCCCTTCACATGTACCATTTCTTTGACTTCACTCAGTGGGACAGGACTTGGGAGGCAAAGGCTGGTTGTGACTATTACTCAGATTTGCCTGGATAACAGAGTGCAACATTCCAGCTTCATTAAATCAATGTAACTTCCATCAGATCGGAAAATAAAACAAATTTCACATGTTGAATTCTTGGTTTTATAGAGGCTCAGAGCGGCATTGGCTCTCCTTTATGTCTGCTTGGTGTTTTCACCTCAAGTACAAGATAGCTGAGGAAAGCAAAGACATAATTCTCCTCAGAAACTTGCAATGGCTGTTTTCTTCTTTCTGTTTTTGTTTATTTTTATAGAGTTTTTATTTTTAAGGATGTCTTCTAATTAAGCCTACACTCTATAGTAAAACAGGAAATGAATAAACCCATATATAACACGTTAAACCTAAAAACAAACCACAGCAGTAACTTACAAATAAACTCGAGCTAACCACAGGATGCGCCAAGAAGAGTTCACAGATGGCTCAGCCATAGCCACGAAAATGCCTCAAATTAAAGTCATACTACAATGAATTAGACGCAGGCCCAGGTGGGAGTAATACATGTAATTGATTTGATTTATTTGGCGCTTTACATAAGCTCTTAAATGTAACTTGCTAAACCAAGATTTCATGTTGTAACATACACTGTGGCTGCATCTTATTTTCTCTCCGTTACAGAGGAATGTTTTGGATCCAGTGGAAAACAAAACTATGACACATAGTCATCTGTTCCAAAAAGCTGTGAAATTTTAAGACTTGGAAAAGACCATCGATCACACAGAAAAACACCAGACTGGAAGTGAAACCAGACATGAGGAAAGGATGTGATTACCTTAAAAACATTGATAGGGATGGCGATAATGATGTACAGCAGGTCTCCTAGTGCCAGGCTGCCAATCAGAACATTAGGGCCATTCCTCATACACTTGTTCTTATATATGATCCTGAGCAGAGTTGAGTTGCCGATGATACCGACCACAAAGATCAGACAGGACACGATGGTGTTGACGTACTTGAAGGCGTGCTTAATCTCTGTGGGCTTTATGCACATGGGTGGGAAGGAGCCCCTGGGTCGGCCCGGCTGTGGGGGGAGTGGAAGCAGTGCAGAGGAGTTGCTCTTGGGGAGTTCGGAAGCAGCTTCAGGTCCACTCTGGGAGTCACGGATGATGCGTGAGGCTCCGACCTCGGCGAGCATCAGGAGACACAGCAGAGCGACGACCCTCATCCTGACACAAGCCTTGCACTGACACAGGAAGATGATCACTCACTCAGAGATACTTGGAGGTCGAAAACACACGCACACACCAGGCCTCAGTCTGGGCCTGGCAGCATGGGTCTGCAACCTGAAAAGACAGACAGCAAAACACTGTTACAGACAAAATACAGACAACTTGCTAGACTTTAGAGTCTGGTCTCAGTTGGCTGGACATTTTAGCACTTTATCACTGCTATCTTGTTGCACATAGGTGCTTTAAAAACAGTATTTCTTACATATACACACTCTGACTTTAAATTGTCCAGATACCAAAATAGTATTTTACAGAGAGCAATGCATGATGGGTTGTTTGTACCATTTGTGTTTCCAGGCTACTGAAAGTACTGAAGTCTGTTTATAGTGATTCACTACTGTTTGTCAGTGCTAATTGTTTGTTTAATTGTTAAAATACCCATAAAACAGTCTCCGTCTTGAAATCAGTCTCAAAACCACTCTTTGAAGATCTTATCTCGAAGTCTCTATCGGTCTTGACTCAGGACTTCAACACTACAGCCACAGGGATAGCTTATCACTAAACTGTCTGTGCATTGTCTGAGTTACTTGTCAACATCATCACTGTGATCTGACTTTCTGAATGACTCATAGTTGTGTTAAGGACAATAAAGAAAAAAACTACACACATTTTCTCACTATCATGCTTACTGTTGAAAGCTTAATAAATAACACTAATGAATCTGTAATATTTTAATGGTTTGGAAAGATTTCTGTTTTTGTTAGAGTAAAAAAATTACATTTCTCCTACCAAATACATAAGGCTAATTTTAAGCCTAGACTAAAACTTTTATCCTAGCAAAGCTTGTTAGCTACCTTCTAACAGTTTGCCTCAGTATCAGAACTCTTCAGAAATGTTTTCATTCCTCACTCAGAGATTTTGCAGATATTAGCTATTCATAATCACCCTCTGCCACTGTACACTTTATATTTCAGGGCATTATTTTCACTTTTCACAGGTATTTACAACCTAAACATGGGTGAAAACCCCTGATTTAGCTAGCATATAGCTGTCAGATGTAGCTAAGGTAATGTTAGCTTTGTTAGGGGTTTAGGGGACACAACATCTGGAGGCAAATTAATCTTCAAAAGCCACATTTTTGTCCCTAATAAACAGTAACAAAGACAGGCAGGCCATAAAGCCCTGAGGGTTGTCTGTTCTAGTCTTTGTCTTGACTTGGTCTCAGTTTCAGTGGTCCTGAATGCACCACTACTGGCTGCTGTTCTGCGTTAACTACGGATATCATACAATGACAGCACATGAATTAAAATTTGCACTTAAGTAGCATGAGCATCAGTAAAATACTAGAGACTGTTGAGAGCAGTTTTAAAACTTGAATTATAACTACATACTACTTGCACAAAAGCGATATCTGTTGAGACAGACAAGGACAGGACATGTGAAATTGTGAGGTTATAGGTTAGATGAGGCCCATTCCTTCGCTGTGTGTGTTAGTGTGTGTATCTAACACAGATGCTTTCTCTCACAGAAAACTCTAGCTGAGCTCTGGGCCTCTACAGAGTCATGTGGTGCTCCCCCAGAATACCCTGGGGCGGCTCTTGGGATAAATGAACTGATTGATGATGGCAACAGTATCAGCCTGGATGAGCCATCAGGACACACAATCACACGCCCTCTAGACAACATGGGAACCTCTTAAACCTCTTGACACAGAGGTTGAGAAAAGCAAAGGATTGTGGACAAATCCTCAAAACAGTATTCAACAACACATCTAAGAATGGCAATAATCCTACTACGTGCACACATTTATGCTGAAATACATGTAAAGTTTCTGATTACATGTGGCTTGAAAGCAGAGATGTTTTCTGTTCATGCACAAAGATGCAAATCACATGGATGAACATGCACACAAATACATTTTTGAAAAAGCCTGGCCATCTTCCATACACATCCCCTCCATCATCTGAATAAACCCTTTGTTTTAACCAGTCCCTGCACAAGATGGCAGCTCATTACGCTATGTAAGACAGGATTGTCTAAACTAAATTGGAAGGCTAAGTTTTAATTGGGCTGATCCTCCTAATCCAATAGCATTTTCCAAGGAAACATCCCTAACCCTCATCTCCGCTGGCTCCACATCTTAGAAAAAGAGAGACATGGAAAGTTGGCAGACAAATGAGATATCTGAACTGGAAGGGATAGCAGTGGTCAAACAATGTGTTTGCATGTGGGAAGATAGAGCAGGAAGAGGAGTAAGGCGAGGAGGAGGAGGCGTTGAAAAATACTAAAAACATAGAAGTGGATGAACAAACGGTAATGAAAGAGGTCAAGATTGAGATAAGAGAAAACCTGATCTACTGTACTATTTGGAAGAACAATAGTGGGAAAAGGAAAGTCAGAATAGGGAGAAAGTAGAGCCCAGTTCCAAACGCCTCAGAGTACAACATGAGCCATGAGTGTGACCTGAAGGCAGAAAAGGGATGACAGGAAGACATGAGGAAGGTGCAGCAGATAAATGAGAACTGTGCTCCAAAGCTAAGGATTAAATGTGTTGTTTAACAAACATAAATATAGATCATTTTTAAGTTGTACAAATGATTAAATTAATATCCTGTATGATGAGTTCAAGTTTACACTTGCAGGGTTTTCCTTACCATTTAAAGGCTTAGGCACAGTCAGTTTGGACACACAGCAAAATCCATGTCAGATCAAAACTAAAGGGGCTGTAAGTTATTTATCATCTGCTATAGCTTTTCCCTGGACTGTAATAATGACACAAAGAAATATGACATTATTTATTATTTACTAAAAAAACATCATTTTTTTTACACCTCTCTGCTATCCAGTGTGTGTAAATCTTCCAAAAAATGAAGGGAAATGCTGCAATACATTTTTGAAAAATAACATCACATTTTTCCCCCCTGAAATCCCATGATTCCCACTCCAATCCACAGTCACTTCACATAAGTGCCCAAAAACCAAGGGAATAAGCTGCAATTTTAAATCAACAAAGTGTAAAATGATGGTCAGCTCATTCAAATTACTACATGAAATTACATAAAGTTTAGATCAGTGCTTTTTAAACATGTCTTAATCATGTAATAGTTGTTGTATTGGCAGAATTATAATTCTCTAAAGACTGGTTATTAAAAGATAAAAAACAAAGTCATTATTAAAACTAATTCCGACATTTAAAAAGCCCACATGCTAATCTTATTTGTTCTGGAAAATGTGTTTAGTTATGAGTGCAACTCTTGCAAATCTAACATTGGGCATAGTAATAACCAACTGTACAATTAAAATGCAAAGTGCCTGTAACATACAGTATCTCACACACCATTCACCAATGCAACAGTATATCTGACAATATTACTCCAAGGAGTATGAGAAGGTGTTCAATAATAACAGCAACACCTCACTTTCACTACAGGAGTCACTGTATGTGGGTCAAAAGGCAAACCTTCTGCACATCACATTACTTTATTTCTCTTTCTAGAATAAAGAAAGATGTTACAAAATACCAACAAGTTCAGCTTCAGTGCACTTGATTCCATGTTTCTGACAGTTTTACTTTAAAGCATCATTTCAATTTCATTGTGTAAGTGTAAAATATAGTTTCTCAGTCAAGAGTTAGACGTCTGCACAATAAAAGATCCCACGACTTATGTCTGTCCAAAAAAGCCCCACTACAACTCAGATGGATTTAATTCATATGTATCATATTGTAAAAGCAGATGTATGAACGTCCATCATGTGCGACATTTATCTGCGCCTGTGGAAGACTTATGTCGAATGCATGCACAAAGCTGCACAGTACGGGCCATAAAATTAGAAACAGTGCTGGGACTGGTAGATAGATCAAGACTGTTTTAAATGGACTGTAAAACATCTTGTCACTAGAGGAAAGTATGAATGAGTTCCGTGCAGTTCTATGGTATCTGAAAACAGCTGGACTCATGACAGACAGACAGACAGACAGACAGACAGACAGACAGACAGACAGACAGACAGACAGACAGACAGACAGATAGATAGATAGATAGATAGATAGATAGATAGATAGATAGATACTTAAAGACGCTCAAACACACTTTACAATACAATAAATGCGAATAAAGTGAACTTACCGGACTTAGGTTGTGTTGACGTAAAAACCACAGTTCCCCGATTTAGTAATCCAGCTGTTGTTTTTTTTAAATTTATTATTATTTTTTTTTTTATTTTATTGATTATTTTAGAAAACCGGGCGTATTATATCTTTGGCGAGTTTTCAACCCGTATTAAACTTCGCGCCGGCCTCGTCCGCCGCTCCCGCTGCTCTGAAGCGCGTTCTGGGACAACACAGACCTTTTATAGGCACGCGCCGGGAGGCTGCACAGACAGCCAATCAGATCCCAGACACCAGCATCCATCCCTCTACTGCCTGCACAGTAAGACTGCAGTGATACAAAGTTAGGGTTTCTTTCTTTCTTTCTTTCTTTCTTTCTTTCTTTCTTTCTTTCTTTCTTTCTTTCTTTCTTTCTTTCTTTCTTTCTTACCACACATTAGTTTTCCAGATTCCGACTTTACAGCTGTTCAATAGTAAAATGGTTTAGGGTCATTGTGGAAGCAGAGCGGCCATCCTCTGAGATGCTGTAAACGTCAGTGGTGGACTGTTGTCAGGAACCTTCAGTCTCCTGCCTTGTAACACACTATACTGACATCTGCTTCCTGCAGCCTTTAACCAAATGATCATCCAAGAGACTGTAAAGTGCAAGTCTGGGCTGAATTCAGACTAAAGCCCCATTCACATGACAAAAATATCTCAAGTTAAATTGAATTAAACATGAATTTCAATATCAGTACAAAAAGTAACATTATAATAATGTGGAAATTGAAAAAGTAAGATTTGTTATGTAGCCTAAAAGTAGGTTTAGGTTACAAAAAAATGTATACTAAAAAGTTGGCATCAATATATTTCTTGAAAAATTATCCAAACTTAATTAATGAATTTAACTACATTTCACCAAGAGATTAAGTAAAAGACAGAAAACTTGCCACATCTAGCTAATACATTTTTGCTTAATTTTGAGTTAAAGTGCACATTTGATTAACTTTTTGAGATATATTTGGATGTTTTAAGACTAGAAATGTCACTTTATTGTATTTTTAAAGTAACTGCTTGGTGCATGTTTCGACTCAATCTTATCTTAGTATGTTTTTCATTTAAAAAAAGTGTGCAGGATCATTACATTTTTAAGACATTGCACATGCTGTATATACACATTTTCATATGAAAATGATAGTTAAACCAGGTTTAGGGTGACTTTAAATGATAAAGGGAAAATCAGTTCATAGAAAAACATTATGTGCTGTACACTAATACCCCTTGGCCAAAATGGACAGACGGACGGACGACAAAGTGATTACAATACCCGTTTGGCCTGAAGTTGGCTGAGGAGTAAAAAACCATGGTTCAATATGTAGTCAACTTTTGATTGAGCTATACTTATCTTTTCAAAAACTTACATTTGATTTCTATCTTCAGAATGACAACCTTTAAAAGTCATGTGATGTGCGGAGAACAGCACACTCTCATGCCAACATATAAAACACACTGTATGTTCATTTAAAAGGAGTTTGCAGTGGGCAGCAGAGCAATCCGAACAATGAATTAAAATGACAAGAAGGTACATGTACATTAAACTTGTACTGATAATACAAATAACAGGAGTTGTATAATTCAAAACTTGTGACACACACACAACCACACATGAATGTACCAGTAGACGCATGCACATGTGAAAACAAAGATACTAAACATATCCAAAGCAGGGACAATCCTCCACCCCTCACATTATGACCATCACTACTGCTATTAAACACATGGACACACACAAATTCACACAAACACACACACTAAACAAAGAAGCTTTCAGTGGAGTCTGTTTAATGACACCCATCGCCTGCTCTATTTTGGGAGGTGACTATTCTTGGCGCATCATTACTGTCATTAGCACAGTCTCACATTATTAAATCATTATCAGGCATTACCACCATTATGCTGATGGTTACATGCAGTTCAGTGTTGCGTTACTGTTGTGTTTGTCACTGTGTATTACATTATGGGAATAAAATCAGCCGCTGTAAAGTTTATGTCTACTTAAATTTAAGAACTGAGAGTTGCCTTTAGGTCAGATTTTAAGTATGTGGTAAGTCTGTGATACACATGGGAACATGTGTGTCTGACAGACGGACACAGGGAAAGGATATGCTGTTTTCCCTGTTATTCTGTAGTCCGTGTGGCCTTGGGTGAAGGACACAGTTGGATTGTCACTGTAAACCTTCTTCCCAGTCCGTAAACACAGTTCATCCTTTTCCACAGGAAACACGTTGGCTTTAAACTTTACAGTACGCTGTCTGTAGATGTTACGCTTCTTATAACCCAGACAAGTGACTAAAAAAAGAATGTCTTACAGAATGAGAAAACACTGTATCTTAAGGCTGATGTCCATGGCACAGCCAAAGCTGAGGAGCATTTTTTAGGATAAGGCATTTTGTTCTGCACCACATGGCTCCTGATTCACAAAGATGCTGTTCTTACATTTGTAAAGAGTCTCTCTGTCTGTTCCAACCCAGAACTTTCTGGGACTGATTAAAAAAAAACAAACCTAATACTACCAAAAGTTCTATCACTTCATTAATTCTTCACTGGCTTACCATTACAGCTATTTCTGCTGAAAATAACCACTGACTGTACAAAAACAACACAACTTCACACTTAATTACTCCCCATAAATCTATTTCTCCCAGTGTTCCTTTGTTGAGTTATCTCACCTTTTATACTTCAACAAAATTTACATTCCACTTGAGCAGTCCCACTATAGCTACACACAACAGTTACACCAAACAGAAATGCAGTATTTTAATCTTTTCTGCTTCGTATTTGTGCTTCTGACTTTAGCCGAATCCAATCTCTATAGCTTGGACAACTATTTGAAGGATATTGGACAAAACTGTGTAGAACTACATCACGTGAAAACATTGAAGTTAATATTTGACTGATTTTTATGTTTCCCCCTCATTTAAAGGATTACATGGTTGAACGTTAATTGTAAAAATCCCTGAACTCTTAAGAAGCTTAAGAAAACCTTTGAAACCGACTGGGAGAATGTCAACAGATGAAATAATGCAGTTTTTACTGCAGTATTAGCTCAACTCCCCTCCTTTTAGCATGGGTTTTTGGATATTTCCACTGCATGGGAGCAGAGACCACTGGGAACTATCAGTATTATTTCTAGTACCACCTTCACTGAGGTTCCAAACAGGCAATGGGAGAGACTATAATCATAACCTTTAATCATGACCTTTAATCATTCAGATCAGATACTTATCAACCCAGAACCATCGCTGTGTCAATACATTCTGCATCATCATGTTGAGATGTGGGAAAGAGTCAAGAAGGAAATCTCTGAAAACACCTGAGCAAATTATCTTGATAGTCTCGATCGATCAATCAATCAATCAATCAATCAATCAATCAATCAATCAATCAATCAATCAATCAATCAATCAATCAATCAATCA
>JAPQRP010000002.1:31136127-31146841 GCA_037367295.1 Apogon hyalosoma
ACCATGAAAAGACGACAAACTGCATTTTACACCAATTATTTACATGTATTGATAGGATTAGTGGATCAACAGTTATTTAACTTTTTTTTAGCAGTAAATTATTTTGGTTGCCAGTGGCTGTTTGGGTCTTTATGGGTTAAAAACGCACAATGAAATTCATGTGTTTTACTTTTAATTCATGGACTATATTTCCAATTACAGTTATTGGTCTTATTGCACACATTCTGGGAGACGTACACACAAGGTTTTGAATGGTAGAGTGATGGACACCAAAGTGACGTGCAACATCTGTCGGCATCATCCCTGTATGCAGCATCCCGACTGTCTGCTCACGGTTGGCTGCACTCAAACGTGACATTTTTGCAACAGACATTTTCCTCATTTTTACTTCAGGGTTTTTATAGTGAGGGTCACGTGTACAAAGTCTACACATTTTTGGCGAACAATTTTGCCCATCCCATTATTTCACTTCCCTGCCCAGTTTGTACACTTATGAGAACAACTTTCGTAAACTGGTCTGTGGTTGAGAACAAGTACAATCAGTCAGGCAGAACAACAGTATATTGTGTGTCTGAGAAGCAGTTTGGAGTGTCTGAGTACATCTCATGACAATTTTAACACATTTTTAAATGTGCTTTTTTAAAGTTGCTTAGTGCATAAATGTGCAAAATGTTCATTAGACCATTAATTAAAGCAATGTTTATCATTTGTGATTAATCCCTGTGCTGTCTGCCATGTTTAAAAGTTCAAAGGTTAATCTGATAAATTAAGGTCAGAATCTAGCAAATATCTAAATAGTGTCAGTTGGACATTTTTGAAGATGTACACAAAAAGTTTTCTGAATAGTGTGCATTTAATTTAAAAAAAGCATATTTTGTTTTTTTAAATTTTCGACTTAGAGTTGAGAATTGTATTTTTAGATTCTGGCATTATTTCACCTTATCACTGTCTTTAAAAAATGGTGTAAAAGATCAACATATGCTCATGTGCTTATGTTAAGTTTGTTGTATGCTTTTTGTGCTACAAGCTGCTGGTACGTTAGGAAACGCCATTTCTAAGTTAATAATTGTCTTGTTTGTCTGAAGAAGAATCTTGATTTGTCCATGTATTGTACATGTGGATGTAAAACACACATCGAAATTAAACCACTGTTTGTTTGTTTTTAACTTTATTGCCATTATCAACAAAAGACAGGTAATTAACAGTACAGAACAAGATTGCCTTGAGAGTAGCTTTCACCTTACATAAATGTATGTATGAGATTTCATCATACAATAAGAGGAAAAAAGAAAAAAAAAATGCAGCCTTTCATGTATACATCTTCCATTCATATAAATGTACATTCCTCCAGATTACGGTGTTTAAGATAAATGTACATTCCTATCATACATACTCCTACATTGTCCACATCTAGACATACATGTTACACTCAGGATGAAACCTATATGTACATATACTATTCTATATATATATATATATATCCACCTTGGAATTACATCAATGGGAAGAGAAAGAAAAAAAAAAACCTAACTGAGATAACCAAGAACTGGAGCCCATCTCCTTTTAAAAGTAGAGAGTTTTAGTTGTAACTGGCTGTTAAGCACTCCATCATATGCACGTTTGACTTTTTGTAACCATTACACAGTCATGGGGGGGGTTAAGCTTCATCCAATTGATAATGATCATTTTTCTTGCAGTCATCAGAAGAATGTGTAGAATATAACATTCATCTTCAGTGAATCTGTGATCTGGAAACATATCTAATAAAAATACCAGTGGGTCCATGGGAATGTCCTCCAAAATCCTCTCCATTTCTCCTTTAATGTTGATCCAGAATGACTGTATTTTAGGACATTCTCAAAAAATATGAGAACGGTCATACCACATTTTCTCCAGCAGTTATTGTCTGAGATGTTTTTAAACCTACCAGACACCAGCGGGCTTTTAAAAAATCTAATTGTAACTTTCCAGTCAGATTCTTTCCGGAGCTGGCTACCAATCCCACCGTGACACTGTGAGCATATGTTTTCCCAAGCATAATCATTCAGCACCATGTTCAGCTCTAATTCCCATTGTTCTTTGATATGCAATGTGTTATCTGCAATATCTGTGTTCAGATTTTTGTAGATATTGGACATTTGAAACCACTGTTTTTAACTCATGACTAGCTGAACATGTAGGAACGCACCGCACACTCCCATTTAGGAGGGGCTGCCGTGATGCAGATGGGGGGTTAAGTGCCTTGCTCAGGGATACATTAGCCAACAATTTCTTTCTTTCCATGGCTGCCCATGCCCTCTACATCCACGATCCTGAACACTAATTTCAGTGTAAACGACTTTTCTTTTTCATTGTGAGAATCCTCTAACTTGTCCCTGAGATCTTTATTGCCTCTTTAGTTCCTGACCATCATCAGAATTCAACTCCAGTCACTCCTTAAAAAAGGAGTCAGCTAAAGTCAACAAACAACCAGCTTCCAGCACAACAGAGAAGCACGAAAAAAAAAAACCCTCATAAATCTTCTTATGGAGCCTCGAACAGCTTGATGTAATGTGTAGCACTTGTTCCAAAACAACCAGTGCAACCTGTGCACTCCTTAATAGTGATGCATTAACCCTCCTCCACGGCTCTTTGTCATCATAGACCAGGCTATAAATGTGTACATAAAATGGATAAATGGAGAAATAAATTAATTAACCTTGAATGATAGCAAAATTTCTAAAAATACATAAAGATGAAGGACCACAGCAATGAAAAAACCTGCAACATTACCATGGTCTGTCTAAGGAAACATCAATAATGTTCTAACTTCAGTCTAATAAGTCCATTCTTCCTGTCTGCTATTTGAGAGGATAATTCTGTTGCATTTGGCAGCAGGTTGAGACAGTGGAGAGTGCTGCAAAGGAGCTGGTTATGCAAGTGCTGTTTACTTAGGTGCCGATCTACTGTTGGACTAGTGCTGTTCAGCTACAAATCTCAGTATCCAATTCTTTCACTGACTTTGAAGGCATCACCTTTGGCAAGTAAGGAAAATATTACACATGCCCAGAAGAACCAGATCTCCCTAACCTTAACATCATTTAACTCACTCATACTTGAGAAACTTTCCAGACTCAGCTGTTTATAATAAATATTTTGCACTTTCAAATAATGGGAGTTCTGTGCCAAATGTTGATAAAAACACTCCAGTTAACTATGATTTAGTGATATTTTAAATTGTCTCCTGTAGATATGGAGCAAAGCAACATCTGGTAGCAGTCAGTTCCCTGGCACAATCTGCTATACATTACTTTCAGCTTTGTTGGCTACATCATACATCACTGAAGAGTAGAAATTACCTGGGGGCTATTATGTAAGGTGGGGTAAAAAGGAAAAAAACTAATTTTTTTGTCATTCAGCCATCTCTCCTCATTTTTCTTTCCACACTTGTCTGCAGCAATTATTTTTAAGTCTATGAGGTCTGACAGATGCAGAGGGGGCTGGTGTTGCAATGACTGGTCTGAGGAGAAAGTGACTTCACACAAAAGTACAGACTTTTTTTTAACACAAAATTCACATGGTTTCCCTTTGCAGTCTTGTGATAACCCTAAAGCCACTTATCATTGAAACATACAGAGATAATGTTGCAGCATATCATTTTACTTTATATCCTACTTTGCAATATAGCAATTCCCACCAGCCCTGCCCAGTTGTACCCTGGGAACAGGAACACTGACTCTCAGCTGACATCAACAACTCGGAAACCTGCAGCATGCATCCGGTTTATCGCGGGTCAACATTTGCAAGGAGCACAATGTTAGTGTCAGGGCAAAAGGCCTTTTTTTCCTCTGAATTTAACAACAATATGAAAATAAAGAAAGCTTGTGTCAGAGCCAGGATAGGTGGGTACTTCCTCTGCTCCGAGTCACCATTCAGGAAACTGCTGATACACAAAGACATCTGGAGGGATGGATGGAAGAAGATAAAGGGTCTGGTTTGCTGGTGTTTGTGTGAATTACAGTTTCAATTTATGGCAGAAGCTAATCTAATGAAAACTAATATTAAAACATGTTTCGGTGGTTGGATTGCTTAAAGGGGACATATTATTTCCATCCAATACACAGCCCTTTCATCAGGAAGTGGTTACATAAGTATGAAATCCAGAACAAACAGGCCTCTATCAGAATGATAAACAAGTCCATAAAACAGAAGCACATCACTCAGCGTGGCTTTGCATGATGAACATGAACTTATGGGCACAGTCTATTTTTATACATGTATTGAAAATTAGATTTATGCAGAGTTTGGTCATAAAAGTTACCACTGATATGAAATTGAGCAAATAGTTCAGATCCATCCATTAGGTAATTAAGGCAGTAATGAATATGTTTCAGCTGCCACAAGTTCTTTAAGTCTTTAACTGATGCAGCAAGTAGTGTTTCATTTCTTAAGCCATCGGTTTGATAGGTTTGATAGAGAGCATAAAGACTGGACTGTGTTTCAATAGAAAAGGTCATGTGGTCTGATGAATCCAAACTGACCCTGTTGCAGAGTGATGAAGTGATTACCCATCATGCCTAGTGCATACAGTACAAGCCTGTGGGGGCAAAGTTATGATCTGGGGTAGCGTCAGTTGGTCAGGTCTAGGTTCAGTTATGTTATGTGTCTATGAAAATGACGCAATATGTATTATGACATTGCACAGATGAATCAAAACAATGCCACAGTCAAAGCTAGAGGTGATGTGATAAAATATTAAATATGGGACTTTTTTGACCATTTTGTGTATTCTTACATCTGCTTTTTCCAGTGGCAGGCAGTGTCTTTCACACCTAGACCCTTTATCCACCTTTTAACCCATCAAGACCTAAACAGCCACTGGCAGCCAAAATCATCCACTGATCTACAGTGTTTAATAAATGTGGATCCATTAATCCTATCAATACATGTAAATAATTGGTGTAAAATACAGTTTGTCATCTTTTCATGGTCATCAAATATGAGACATTTGGACATTCAGAGGTGCTGTAGTTACCATGGAAACACTGACATCATCTACAATATTGATTCACCAGTAAAACCCATGGAGTCTGATTAATAACAGTGGATGGAGACACTTGGTTTATGTTCAGTTATTGATATATTTTCTGAAAAAGTACATTTTTCTTCAGTTTTCTGTATTAATCTGAGCTTTAATGAACATCTACATGATCAATAAATTAAATACTGGAAAATATCTAATTTTCACTGAATAAACACAAAATACAGAGGATAATATAATATATGGTAAAAAGTCACTTAAGAAAGGTTAAATCTAGAGAAAAATGTATTTGGGAACTGCCACAAAAGTAGCACTAGGTCTTTATGAGTTAATATCAACACTACACCAGCAGTACTATTCAAAAAACACAATATAACAGGGTGTTGCATCAGACAGGTATCTCACTTAGCCAGAATAAATACCATTACTAAAGCCAGGAACCCAGTGAACACAACTCGGCAGGTCTCCTTTTACTACAGCCACAGCTGCACCATGTACGTCATCTCAAGAATCATGCATATGGGCTTAATAAAATGAAAAAAAAACATAAAAATGTTATTAAAATACATTACACTCATCAAAACTACCACTTTTTTTTTTTTTTAATATCAGCAATCAAATCTGTTTCTTCTCCTGACAGCCATTGTGGGAAAACACCTTTTAAAACTAGACCAGTACTTTTTAACTAATGCAAGTCTCTACAGATGTGGTTTCCTAGCTGATCATGCTCTGAATAGTCGCTATGTGAGCGTCCAATCAAATGATGTGAAAATGCTGACGCAATTGTACATCTGCTAGATCACCCCCACCACCACCACCCACCCCCATGTGGCCAACATGAAATCCGATTGGTTAAAGGAACAGGTTCATTTCCATTTATTTGAAGAGACAGATCCTCTACTGTTGAGTCTGAAGGCCCCAAGGAAGATTTATTTTACCTGGCAACACAAGCATGTTGAAATATGATTGGACAAACACTCTAATATACACATACACTAGTGGAACCAGTGTGGCCAAGAGAAGAGTGATGAAATAAAGAGAACAGACAATTGGGAATAATTTAATACATCTTTGGAACAAATATAACAGTGTATGGTGTAAATATAGGCCAGTGACTCTGACTCCCTGATGGTCAACTAGTGATTTTCTTTCTGATGTTTTTTCTTTCCTTTTTCTTTTCGCTTAATAGAATAAAAGTGAATTTATCTGCACAAATCCCTTTAATTTGACTGCTGATCTTTTGCCATGATTTGTGTTTTTCCAACCCAATTGCTCTCATGTGAACTTTTTTTTTTTTTTTTTTACAACAAAACTTCATTAATTAAAGTGTCTTTCTCTGCAACTCAAAATGTTTTGCTACCTTTCCCATTTCATGTTTCCCTTTGGACATAACATTCACATTCAAGGAAGTCAGATTTTAGTTAACAACCTCATCCTGCCACAGATTACTAACTGTTTAACAACTCTTGGTACAATCCCATACTGTGTTAAAATTGACAAGATAGTGATTGTTTTTTTCTACCCTAATTTAATTCTGGTGATTGTTCTGTCTTCACTCTTCAGTGTTAACTAAAGTGTATCATTGCCTGTGGAATTGCAATGCTTTTGCTGTTTGTTGCACATGGCACATGTGTCTGTTGCTGTTATTGGGGCGTTTCCTTAAGCTAATTGCAAATTGCCTGGTGCACAATAAGCTCAATGTGATTCATCACAACACTCAGACTTGGCTGTCAGCTTACATTTCATGAATCCCACACCACATTTTCTTATTTTCCTCTTCTTGCTTTGTGCAAGAACAAATTGCTGCTATGTCATTCAGGCTCCTGTGACCAGACAGCGATCTGGCTTTGTTTGTTTCTGTCTGTTTCTGTGTTTTAAGGTCTGCTGTATTCCCTCGACTGCGAAGTTCATGCTAATCCACAGCTGCACAACAAATACACCAACCTGACAAAAACTCTCATGTGTGTTGAGTAACACTGTCTTGGGGATTTGAACCTGCTGCATGAGTGCATTGGTTTTATTTTTCTTTTGAACAACATGGAGAAGCTGACCAGCATCCTGTAGTGATGGAGGGGATTTTTTCATCTGTTCGTCTGGGTTTGCAAAAGCTTTTTGGAAAATCATACACTGTCCTAACTGACCAACAAATCCACTTTTTTCTCTGTGTATTCACAACAATATTTTGCCTAATAGTGTGGATTATTTTCAAATGGAAACCTATTCAACCATCTCTCTGAAGCCCACAAATGTGTGCATGCAGCAATCCCAGTGGAATGTGGAGTATTTGTGTTCCAATAGTTGTTTGTCTGCTGAGGCTCCTTGTGTATTTGTATACTCATGCAAATCCCCAGGTCATTTATGCAAGAGAGGGTCTCACCGTAGTTCTCTTAATGAAACTCTCATGCATCCCATTACGGCCTGCCAGACGACATAATTAGAGACACAAAGCTGCTTGTTGTGTTTGGTCAGCAGTGACTACGTTGTAACTCTGTGGCAAAGACGTTTTACTGTGACTGATTCTTTGATACGGCGATAAAGGGAAGTAAGATGGACTGGAGAAGAGAGTGTAGTCCACATGTATACAACAGCTGAGTCCAATTTTAAAACCCCATTTTACATGATCTGACATCTGCCCTGAGGCAAGACCAGTTTGTTTTGAAATTCTGATGAATCCCAACACTCATATTTACACCAACAGCTCTTGTGCACTCGTCTGGAGGCCGTGAGCTTGTGAAATCCTGCTGTGGCTGAAGCTTTTCCCATTTTAACCCTTAAAGATCCAAACAGCCACTGGAAACCACATTCATCAACTGATGTAAAATGATTAATACCTAATAATTCATTAATCCTCTCAATACAGATAAATAACTGGTGCAAAATACAGTTTGTCATCTTTTCATGGTCATCAGATGTGACCCATTTGGACGTTCAGAGGCTCCGTAGTGAACGAGAAAACACCGTCCTCTTCTACAACATTGATTCACCAGTAAAACCCATGGAGTTTGATCAGTGACAGTGAATGGACACACTTGTTTTATGAACAGTTAATGATATATTTTGTTGAGAAAAGACACTATTTCCTCAGTTTTCTCTGTTGTTGATATAATAACCTTTAACTTTAATCTGAACTTTTATGAACATCTGCATGATCAGTAATTTTTTTTTTATTTGAAAGTATCTGATTTTCACTGAAAAAACACTAAATGCAGAGGATGATATTATAATAAATAGTGAGAGATAATTGAAGCAAGGTTGAATATAAAGAAAAGTCATTTAGGAACTTCCACAAAAGCATCACTGGGTCTCTATTCATTTATTTAGTTAACCTTTATTTAACCAGGAAAAAAGATCCCATTGAGATTAAGAACCTCTTTTTCAAGGGGGTCCTTTAAGGGTTAACTCGCAGTGTGAGTACATATCAATCCCTAAAGTGACCAAATGGGATTTTAGGTCAAGTCGAAACAAACTTCGTCTCTTATGAAATATCTATCCCTTTTGGCTGTATGAACATCATCCCTGATACAATTTATATTTCCATTTTTCAACATGGATGCTACACTGGGGACCTGGCTGAGTTTACAAGCCCAGCTGGACATCTGCTTTACATATTTCCTTTCCTTTGTGCATGAAAATCACATGCAGCATCATTGCCACCATCATCTAGGAGAGAAAGAACTAGGGAGGAAGTATGTGAGTTGGTGTTTCCTTTGTCATATTTTAGATGCCTGATTTCCATTGCGTTGGTTAATTTTTTTCTTCTTCTGTGGTTTCGGTCCATTTTGTTGTCTGACACTAGTGTCTCAGTGATCCTAATGAGCAAAATGTGAGCATGTCGTCAAATTTTATTTTCAATCCAAGGCTGAATTTCCCACATGTATTTTGCAATGAGAGCAGAACTAATTTAAAAAAGACACCGATGCTGGATGACTTTTTATCAAACAACAAGAGAAAAATGTCATCAAACTCGCAGACTCTGTGTCTCCGGTCTTGGACAAATAGTCTTCACCGGTAAATCTAATATTAACTCCAGTTGTATTGGAGTTCAGCTGACGGACCTGAGCTCTCTCTGGGAGAAATGAGTGGTCCAGAAAACCAGGGGAATTCTAGATCAGCCTGGACACATTTTCTTCCCTGACTTTTCCCTCATGCTGTCTGGGAGGCGCTACTATGCATCCCTTAAGAAAACAAACAGATACTCCAACTCATTTATTCCCTCAGCTATCAGGCTGCTAAACGCTGGGAAGTGACTGAAGCTAATTACTATTTATTGTGGTTTTTTTTTTTGTTTTTTTTTATTCTTTCTTATCATCTTAGTCATTTCGCTGCTTAACTTATTGCCCGGTTACTGTTCTATGAGTACTGACAGGTGATTGTGAATGTGTATGTGGCTGTCATATGCTGATATGAATGTTTTGCATTTGTTTGTTTGTCCCTAATTGTTTGGATGTTCAATAAGGCAGGTAACTGTAAACTAAATTGCCCTTTGGGGATTAATAAAGTAGTCTGAATCTGAATTTGAATAAACCTATAAAAACTGGTGACTCTGATACCGTAACCATATCTTTTTAATTTAATTGTGTGATAAATTCCAATCTAATTTCAAGAAAACCAGGAAAGAAAATGTCAACTCAGAAATGGGTTAACAACCTCATAATGTGCGTTTTATAGTATCCATCTGATTACAGCCTCTACAGCTGTAACATCTATTATCCTATCTTGTTATTTAACCACTGTAGATGCCGATCACTGCTTTTAATCTTTAAGTTTAAGTTTATCACATAAAAAGGCAGCAGAAGTACAGCCTGCTCTGTGTTCTGTGTTGACTTTCAGTGCATCTACATAGTGATGTGATTTGGCTGCGAGTAAGAGGTACTGTTGTCAGTTAAATGGAGGAAATGAGTGCTGTATCAATGGTGCATATTGATGAGAAAATCAAGTAGATAGGGCCATGTGTGTCCATGCCAGCATCATGATTTTTGGTTTCTTCAGTAAACTTGAATCTGGAGCGGAGGCTTCCTGTACACTCACTGGGGCTAACAAGTGGCTCATTGTGTGTGTCTGAGTGAATGTGTGTTTGTGCGTCTTTGTGACGGTGGAAGTGGAGGGTCGAGGATGGCCCTGATGAGGAGACTGTGACCAGGTGTCATGTGATGGGTGGAAGTGAACACAATGGCCACTTGAAGACGAAAGTAAACAACATTAACCCCTGTTGGTATCTTCTTCTGCGTCCAGTCGCTATGGTCATCACCTCCCCCACAGATAAGAGTCACACATGCCTACAGGCCATGAGATGACCGAGCACAAAGACAACATTTAAAGAGTTAATACATAAGGTTTGTGTGTGGTCATGTGCTTTTGTGAAGTTTTGTGAAGTTTGTTGAGTCTGTGTTGTGCTGATCATTTATTGACGTTACCTAACTCAGCGTCTAAACTAATGACAGTTTTCATCATCTATAGTATATCAATGATAACTGCATCTATAGCAGTGTTTTTCAACCTGTCACCTGGGATTCAAATGGGATCACCTGAAATTTGTAGTAACTGATAAAAAAAAAAAGTTACTGATAAAAAATATATGGTGAGTTGACAGAGACCATACCAATCCATAAAAGACATAACAAACTGAAGCTGAAACTGAAGCACTGTGGTACTGTTTATCTGTCAAATGTTCATTGTGGTCAGTTTCAGATGCTG
>JAPQRP010000002.1:31176170-31188236 GCA_037367295.1 Apogon hyalosoma
TAGTGTCATGAGATAACTTTTGCTATGATGTGGAGCTATATAAATAAAATTTGAGTGATTGATTGATTGATTGATTGGTTGATTGAGTGAGAGTCTGTGCAGCAGGAACTCCACATCTCTGTACTGTGACTGCAGTTGTCAACAATCGCTGTCTGAAAAGACCAGTGATTGGCCAGAATCTTCTGTCATGAGATGGAGTTTCTACAGCCTGAAAACAGAGCCAACAGGATATGCAGAGGTCTAGTTTCCTGTCAGACCTCTTGAAGAACAAAATACTGAAAATTTTGTATTTATTGCTCAGTGATATTTAAATTAAATGACTACCGATGCTTTATATCAGGGGTATAAAACTCATTTTAGTTCAGGGGGCACATACAGCCCAATATGATCTCAAGTGGGTCGGAGTAGTAAAATAATACTCCAAACTTTTCTTTATGTTGTAGGGTGAAATAAGTTACAAAATTAAATTAAAGGCTAAAAAAAACCAAACAAACAAAAAAAAACATGATGAAAATATTTACCTCTTCAAACTATTGTCTGAAAATATGAATAACATAAACAACTGGAAATTTCTGAAGAAAAATAAGTGCGATTTTAACAATATTCTTCCTCAGTTTATCATTTGCCTGTGTGCAAAATTTTGTGTTACAAAATACAGATCACAGTGCATCTACAAATACACAAAACATTTAGTAACAGGCAGAATACTGTTAAAATTCCACTTGTCTCTTAAAATATTCAAGGTTGTTAATATTTAATCAGGTTATTTGCATTTTTTTGTGAGGATAGCATTTAAGTGTAAACATTTTCATGTAATTTTACTTTTTTATAGTAAGACAAAAGAGAACATTTTGTATTTGTCATTATTTATTGGTTATTATGACAGTATTTTCTAGTCTGACTCACTTAAGATTGAACTGGTCTGTATGTGGAACCTCAACTAAAATAATTATGAAATCCTTGACTGTTAATATCTCAGTGTAATTTCTGCATTTCATAAATTCATCCCAGTGGCTGGATTGGACCATTTGGTGGTCTGGTTTTGGCCCGCAGGCCACATGTGACGCCCGTGCTTTATATGATGGATGTAAATTCCACCACTGATATATAAATAAAGCAAATTCAATGCTAGGGTTTGGGTTACAATAAAATCAGTGTAAGGCCTTATTTTAACATGTTTTAGATTTCATTTGAGTGGGAACATGTAATAGTTTCTGTGTTTTACATGAGGCTGAAACACAACTTAAACTACATTCATTTTAACGTGGCTCAATTCTAATGTTAACCTTGAAATGGAATGTCTGATGGATGTTAGATTAAATAAATCCTCTTAAGATGAGTGTGTTTGGATAAGAACTGATGAAATCTTTGACACCAGAGTTGTTACTGTACGTTCCCAAACACATGGTACATCGGCCTATTATATCACAGAGACAAACAGTGAGCAGAGTCTGGGGTCAGCGGGGTCAGGTTGTCTGCCGCGGTTCAGTCTGGAGACCAGGCGCTCACTCATGGCTGCTCATGCTGCACCTATCAGTGCTGTGGGGTAAACAGCCCCTGCTGGTTCTCAGGCCGGGGCTGGCGGTTGTCTCTGTGGCCTCGGTCACAGCCAGCAGCATTGATCTGACCTCTGCCGTGGATGAGCAGGTCTGGAATCAGGTCACAGAGCTCAACAGCCACTCAGAGGGCCCGAGGTCAGCCCTGGATGTACACAAGTACACACTTCAGACGCCCCGGAGTAGTCATGTTAATATCACTCCATAAAGCCCATAAAGCTTAAAGCTCCTGTGTTGTAGCGCCTCACTGCCTTTGTCTGTCACTGTTGTCAGGGTAAAGGTATGTATGGCACGACGGGCTGTCCCTAAACCCTCCTGGAGCCAATGAATGAGAGGATGGATGGAGGCAAGGGGAGGAAAGCAAAGGAAATACACTCATCATCACATTAAAGGAGGGCAGGACAGAGGGGTCAGAGAAGACAGGAGACGGAGGGAGGGGACGGGAGGGGGGGCAGTAATAGGGTCTTTGTTCTGGTTGGTGTGACTCACAAAGCCTGGTCCTGGGCAGCACAGCTTAGTTACCGTTACCAAACACACAGAAACTGGAAGGAGGGGTAGATGAGGGTGAGAAATAGAGGAGGAGGGCCAAGCAAACTTTGCATTTTGGTTCATCCACTCAAAAAAATTGAACACAGACGTGATGATCTGCTTTGTGTTTTAGTTTAGACTCTTAGAACTCAGTTGGCTGGTGACAGATGACAAACACTAAGGCATCTCTTACACGAATACAACAAAACTAGCATGCTCTCATTCTTATGCTATTGTGTATTGGCGCATGCTGTACTGCATTTGTCCAGCAGTCACCGCCAAAGCGTTCTGGCCATGGCAACTTGAGTGTGAGGCTATCGTATTCCAAAATTACCAATATCTCCCAAAATATTGGTCCTATCAACTTGCTGTTTCGCTAGTCTGTTCCTTGACCAAAAATACAAAAGAATGCCAAACTGCAGCAGTCAGCTCTTTCCAAATTTTGTGTGAATCCCCAGACACACACATATGTATGCACACACAGAGGCCACTTGGCTTTTATAATGTAGATACTTGATAGTTTTATCTGAGGTGTTTTAACCCATAAAGACCCAAACATCCACCATCAACCTAAAACATCTACTGATATAAACTGTTTAATACCTGTTGATCCACTAATCCTATCAATACATGTAAATAATTGGTGTAAATTGCCGTTTGTCTTCTTTTCATGGTCATCATATATGACCCATTTGGATGTTCAGAGGCTCCGTAGTTACCATGGAAACATCGTCATCCTCTACAATATTGATTCACCTGTAAAACCCATGGGGTCTGATAAATGTGGATGGAGACATTTGTTTTTATGTTTAGTTAGTGATATTTTTGCTGAAAAATCTTTGTCTCATTTTTTTTTTGTTTTGATATAATAACCTTTCAATGTATTCTGAGCTTTAATGAACATGTACATGATCAGTGATACATGATTTATACTGAAAAAAAAAATAAATAAAGAGGATCGTATTACAATACATGGCAATAAATCACTTAAGAAGTTTGAGTTTATTTATTTGTCATTGTAAAACAAGTTGCAATGAAACTGAGGGTTGCTACTCCTTCAGTGTAGGCACAATGTATAAAAATGTATATTCGAATGATTAGGAAAGGTTAAATATAGAGAAAAATTCATTTGGGAACGGACACAAAAGAAGCACCGTCAGTAGTCTGTAATGGAAATGGAAAGGAATTCACAAATAAATCTAGAGACCATAACTTTGTGTGTGTACAATATGTATGTATGTAGCATACAGTGATTAAATACTTAATCTGAATTACAGTTTCTGCCTGGTGTCTTTTTTTTTCCTACATAAATGTTGTGTGAGAATGTTAAAATGACAATATATGATCCACCACATAACTACAAGCTAATGTAAAGTGTGTAATAGTTTGGGCATATGTTAAAACTTAGACTCTTATTCTTCTACTTGTTGCAATATGGGCTGTAGATTATTATCATGATCAACTGAGCCCTCTTGTGACTCTTTTGTTTAAAATATTCTATATTTAATGCAAATAGACATTTCTACTAATATGGTTATTACCCCTTCCCCTGAAACTATTAGTTGAATTCACACCAAATTGGGTTTCTAGATTTCCAGTGACCCAGAATAGATCTCACTACATTTTGGGAAAAGTAAGTCAAAGTTACAATTTTTCATGAATTTTTAAAATCTTTTTTTTTTTTTTTCCCATTTAGGAAATTTCACATGTCTATAAAAATATCAATTTTGTTTCAGTTTACTTCAAACTTGGCACACACACACACACACACACACACACACACACACACACATATATATATATATATATAGGCAATTGATATGGTGACATCAGCACATGCATAGACATGATGACATCAGCTGGATCGATGCCAAAATAAGCTACAATATGTGTGAGGGGTGGGGTTTGATGTGCCTGGCACCACTTGTTTGTTGTTTTATGCATATATCACTAAATTCAGTGCACTAATTACATGGATGTTTACTTATATCCAGTGACACCACAGCTAACTGAAAGTACTGTGTGCATATGTTAGTGTCAATCATTATTCTGTTGACTGAACTCAGCTGATTCAGGATTTTGACATTCTTTCTAAAAGTCTTGAATGTGCCAGTATTCATACTTAGTATTTCACAGTGGTACCGCTGTTTTGTAGCCACCGTATTTGAAGGAAGGTGAGTATTTGGTTGATTGCAAACTTCACCATCACCACTAGGTGTCTCTAAACATCACATATTAAACCTTTAAACACGATGTGTCAGGTCACAGCAATTTCCTTTTAGAGAACAGCCTTTCTGCTTGAAGTTTTTAAGGTCTCTTTTGGTTCTCTGGTTCCCACAGATGTGTTTTTCCAGGTTAATCCTCTTGTAAGTGTCCTTGGTCAAGGTACTGGTGTAGATGTGGAGTTGGTCCCCAGGTGCCAGCCCACTGCTCCAATGTGTAGTAGTAATAAGGTTGTGTTAAAGGCACAGGTTGAATTTTCCTACAGGGATAATAAAGGTGGACTTGACTTTACTTATACAAGATGTTCAGTGGATGTGTGATGATGATTTCAAGCTTCAATATTGCACTTCAGATCAGATCTGCCTCCAAAACATTTATGCTTTCACAACTCCTGCTGGTCAAACTATTTTTTAGGGTCGGGCACTTTCCTTCTTTTGGAGATTAATGTAAGTGTCATAGGATTTTCTAAAAAACACTGACTTGTTCAACCTCAGTGTTGTTTTTTTTTTTTTACCCATAAATCCCTGTTTATACCACTCTAATAATGTTCCGATAGTCACTACTGTCCAAATAATGCCTATCCAGGAAACTTTTATCATCATAAAGTTATTCTATGTCAGTTAAATAGCCATCATTAAACAAACATGTTTTCAGCAAAGTGCATGACTCATACTTCTTAAAATGCACACAGGCGTCAACGCTAAGTATCCAGAGGTGAAAGACATCTGGCAGTGTGAAAAGTATAATGTGTGTCCTTGTTAAAGTGTGTGTGTGTTCAGCCCATGCAGTAAGCAGGATGTCCTGTCCTCCCTGCTGCTATTGTGGTGCAGTCAGCCTGCCAGACGCTACCCCCAAAAGACCACTTCCCCTCTGTCAAGAGCCCTTCGCTCTCTGTCTCTCTCTCTCTCTCTCTCTCACACACACACACACACACACATACTGCCATGCCAGCCTAAACACAATGGGAACCTGTCCAACACCGCCCTGTCACCTAGCTAAAAATAGCTCCTTTGGTAGGCTCAGACATGAAGATTGTATCGTAACAATGGACTTTGATCAGCCAAAATAGCTCCATGCCGCTGTTCTGAAGCATCCATGCATCACAGTTAATAGGATCCGATGTTAAACTGGCAGATGTTGCACTATTATTTCAACAGTCAGTGATTTCAGAGTAAATTAAGTAGTTATAGCGTAGATGTTATTCATTTTGTAGTAAAAACATAAGGTTTTCATGACTTGAATGAGTCTACAAATATTGTTTTATTATGTAACCTTGAGGAAAATTAGACAAAACAAGTAAAACACAACTTTTTCGCCTTTTAAAAAACACATGTTGATTTGTTGTATGTGGAATAGGTAGAAATGTAATCGCAAAGTCAACTAACTAGGCAAAATATGTCAAATAAAGCAGGGTGACATGGCTATAAAACAAAATCTTGATGTTATTCTTTTCTTTTCTTTTTTTTTTCCAGTGTTATGGACGATTTATGACTTCAAATAATTTATTTTCTAGCTACATCAACTGAAGACAAAACATGACTAAAAAAAATAACTTTACGGAAGCTATAAGCTGTAAATGGCAGACTACATGAAACAAACACTCAGATTTTTTTTTTTTTTTTGAGCTCCGAATAATTTCTATGTTACAATTCAGGAATTTTTCATGACTTTCAGAGAGCAAAACGCTGATTAATCGAATTAATGGGATATATTGCTAATCCCTAGTGTCAAATGAATGGGATGTATTAAAATGTGTGTTTTTATTTCCATGTACAGAGAGTGGAGGGGTTGTGTATTGTGGTTGGGGGTCTCCAGCTGATGACACGGTGTCTCCTCCTCCTCCTCCTCCTCCTCCTCCTCTCCTCCCCCTCCTCCCCCTCCCCCTCCCCTCTGCCCGGCTGAGGTGCTATTGTCTCGCTTCCTGTGGCCCTGCAAACTGCCCTCCGCACGCACGCGCACACTGACGGACGCACCCGCGCGCACTGGGTCCGTGTGAGCAGGCGCGCGGGATGTAATGGTCCCATTTCTACAGACTGAGCGGGTCGTCCGGATTCATTGGAGAAAAGTCACAGTAGCAGGACTTGTTTTAGACACTCAGTAAACATTTTTGCCCAGTTTAGCTCTTGCTTGTTGGAAACTAAACGAAGACAGACGGACATTTGGGGATAAAAGTGGCGTTTTTCTTCTGACAGCTGCGCACTGACAAACATCAGAGCTGTCACCGTTCAGCTGCCTGTAAGTGAACACTGCTTTATCACAGGGAAAAACCTTTAAAGTTGACGAAAACATGACTAGTTCAGTGATGTTTAGTTAGTTAATAAACTTGTCGCGTAGCAGCAGTTTTTAATTTATACACAACGACTTACAGACACTTAAAAAACACAATAAAACAACAATTAGACCAGTTAAGTTACACCTGCCTTTTCTCCAAATTGACCCCAATACATGAAGCTACAGACTGTTTACCAGTTTACAGCTAAATATAAGGAGTCAGCATTAGCCTGTGTAATACAGTTTAGGATTATACCACTTCCACTCCAGAGGCTACAGCACTTTGATGTTTTCTTCAAAAAAAAAAAAGGCAGTTTTGTCATCTCCAAACAGTTTTATCATTGGTATATTTAGTCAGACAACAGGAAAAAAAAATGTACATTACTACTGAAGCTGCAGCCCAAGTTCAGATTTGTTATCTAAAACTCAAAAATAAAGATGAACAAACACCTGCCATATCTACAATAGAGGTCAAGCCAAAATTAATTTTGAAGGCGTTATATGATAAGATATTAAAAGGCTGATATCCATCCAATCTTAAATAAATGCATCATACATGTCTGACTAGCCTATCACTTAGTTTATTGAAAACTGGATACCTGCTGAACCTAACATCAGCTGTTTCTCAGTTGATCAGCCTAGACTCACACCAAGTTTTTCACACGCCAGTAGTTTGTAAAATATTCTATCCTACCAGTTAATCATTTTATATTTACTATCAATGAGCAAACATGAGTTGTGGGTTATTATAACTGAATCTTTGATAAACTCCATTATAAACTGCATCAGATGATTGTCAGAGGGTTTCATCACACCAAAACTAACTCTGGATATAACTCAGTAAGCTGTTATCAGTGAAGATGTCCTGCTAAACACAGCTCTGTGTTCCTGGTAGTCCTCTACCTTCCCTCCCTGCCTTCTTCCTCTTAACATGTGAGAGAAAGGAACAGCTGGAAGTGAGCTGAGCCTGAACTCGATCCGTTCAGATCAGCGGGTCCCAGAGGCCTGTTTCTGTCACTGCTGTGGCCGACTGTGTTTGTGTGTGTGTGGGAGGGAAAGCCTGTAACTTTGCAGCTGTCCATGACCTGTACGTGAAAAACTATACACACTGAGCACTGAAATCCCTCAGCAGGTCCTCCCGTAATCCACAACATACTCGAGTGTCTCTGCTCCAGTTCCGCAGTCAAGGTGCTTCTTGTTTTATCAGACTCAGACACATACTGTACAGCAGCCAAAAGACTAAATACTGTAAAGACTCAGCAGCTCCTGCATCAGCTGAATATGAAGCCAGCACTGTCAGGGGTCTGGGGGCTGAGCCACTGTACACAGACCCATACAGAGACGACTGGCACATGTATATGTTTGCCTGCTTGTGTATTCACATATTGAGACTTGTGCATATGCAAGTGTGTGTTTTGCGCTTCGGGGTACAGTGAGGGCATTGTGTGGAGTCTGGAGGCTTTCTGGGAGGCGTGTGAAAATGCAGTAAAGATGTCACACTGCAGCTGGCACAGGACAGGCCTGATGGACTGCTTACACTCACAGCACTGCCTTTGTGTGTGTGGTGAAAAGACAGAGGACAGAAAGAGTGAATGTCATCCAGAGACACTCAGTATTTTACACACAATGCCAAAGGCAGACCACCGCTGTTGCGTAACACGTAGATAAGTCCAGTCCAGCTATTTAAACGGCAGTTTACCCTCACACATGTGTAAAGCTGGAGGACGTGGAAGAAGAAGCTGCAGTAAAGTGGTTGAAACTGCTGCAGTAAAAGCCCACATTGCCTGAGTTTTTAGGCCTAAATGGATATCTGAAGTTAGAGAGAAAATAAGGTTTTTGTGTTTAAATAAAGCATCAGTTTTGTCTGACTCATTTAAGTGGTCAGTGATTCACAGTCTAAAATGAAACCTGTTGTTTTGTGGCATGGTCATGTGGTTTGAAATCTGTTATACTTACTGCTGCTTCTAGGAAAAAAACAGCTCTTTACATCTAGAGTCTGTGTAGTTGTTTACGGAGATGCAATTACTTGAATATTTGTCTTCAAAGCCAGAACAAGAGATTGCTGTAATCAGAAAATCTATGAAGTCACTCAGGGTCACTCAGAATAAACTGATTTGGACACTATGAGAACATTTTCAGAATCCAATAGTCACATCTGTTCTCTGGTCACTGTTTAACCTACATTGTTTTAGCCTATGTTTTAAGTCTCACTCAAAATATCTGACTAGCAACACTTCCTAATGAAGACTGAACATACAGACATTATAAGTGCATTGTTGATTAACACTGATAACAATAAAACAACCGCAAAGTTCAACCCATTCTCATTGTGCAGATTTTTCAGCTGTTCACCTTGTTCCAGTTGAGGCTCAGTTTTAGATACTCTCTCTACTTTTCTGGTTGGATGTGGGTTTTTACTTTGGCCTCTTTAGCAGAATGATGTCAACAGAGGTGTAATATGTTGAACCTTCTAATCTCCAGTATAAGTTCTTATCCCTCACAGTGGTTTATCTCACACTTCAGTAATGGCTGCTGCATGACACACTGCTCTGAGAACTAAAGCCCTGTGGACAGACAAGACTTATTTATACATACAGATAACACATGAACATACTGTACATACAGCGTATAGGGACAATGCAGATAAACTGAATTAGAAAAGTCAAAAAACTAAACTTTAACTCAAACCAAGAGTGTATGTTTATGTATTTTTGTCTTGTTTTTGAGTATACATTTCTGTGGTCTGTCTTCTATATATAAATCATACTTTGTGCTTTGTTTAGCTGAAATGAGTACGTCATCCTTTTGCTTCTATAGAGACATGGAGTTGTTTGCTCCTTGGTGTTGAAGTTTTATTGTGAGGAAGTGACTATGTGCTTTTTCCTCTTGTCTCCACAGGAGGACTGACCAGCCGTGCATCCTGACTGTCCCTGCCGTCGTTTGTGTCTGAACGCCCACAATGGCTTGGGGGGGATTCAACTGGTGGGTCCCCTGCTGACAGCCTCGATCCCCAGATATCCGCCTTTACCGCCCCCTTTCCTGGTGTAATTTATTTAGGTTGAGCCCCTCCTTCCCTTAAAACTGTCACCATGGCTAGCCTGGTGCTCAACGAGACCGGAATGGAGAACTGTGGCATCGACGACTCCTTCAAGTACAACTTGTACTCTGTGGTCTACAGCGTGGTGTTTGTCCTTGGCCTGGTCACCAACTGCGCTGCCCTCTTTGTTTTCTGCTTCCGGATGAAGATGCGCAATGAGACCACAATGTTCATGACTAATTTAGCCTTATCTGATTTAGTGTTTGTATTTACGCTGCCATTCAAGGTCTTCTACAATGTCAACCGCCACTGGCCGTTTGGAGATGGACTGTGTAAAGTATCAGGAACGGCCTTCATCACTAACATCTACGGCAGCATGCTCTTCCTCACCTGCATCAGTGTAGACCGCTTCTTGGCGATTGTCTATCCTTTTCGTTCCCGCTCCATCCGCACTCGCAGGACTGCAGCGCTGGTGTGTGCAGCAGTCTGGCTGACCATTGTGGGCGGAGGAATATCAGTGACTTTCTTCTCCACCATCAACAGCAACAACAGAGCTACAACCTGCTTCGAGGGCTTCTCCAAGAGCACCTGGAGGACCTATCTGTCCAAAATCACCATTTTCATTGAGGTGAGTGAAAGAGGAGATGGACCTCACATGTGATAAAAACATCTCTACACTTTTCATTATTGATGCATGGAATAGGACTTAGTTAGGAGTAGTAGTAAAACTGCAAATTGCATATACCCATTGTCTCATCCTCCCATTCCAGGCTGGTTGGAAGGTCTGTGGTGGCCACTAGAAACAAATAATGTGGAAGATCTTTGCCCAAACCTGCATGTGGTTTGTCTGTTCTTAACTACTGTAGAAATGTGATGATGCACAATGTGACAGTCATCTCAAGTATAAAACTATTATGCAGAAACTAACAAAAATATCATACTTAAACAGTATTTACAACACTTAATATCTGACTTCTTGTGTATTAAAGTCATTTATTTAATATCTGTCTCATGCAAGTTTTACTTACAAGATATAAAAAAGTCCACCGACGTCATTAAACAGTCCCTCTTCATTTGGTCACTCTGTGTGTTATTAAACCTTTGTTAGACTTATAGAAGTATATATTTTATAATAAAATGAACACAAGACAAAATGTTATTGACTTTTTTGTAAGATATTTAATCAGGAATAATTCCATGATTATGCCTTATTATAGATGGAGGTGATTCTAAGATTGACACTTTTTCTCTTCTTTGAACCTTTAAGGCCAAACACAGACATCACGGTGAATTCCTAGTTATTTTCTTTTTTTATTTTTCTTTCCAGATTGTGGGCTTCCTCATTCCTTTGCTGGCCAACTTAGTATGTTCCTCGCTGGTTCTGAGGACACTGCGTCGCCCGGTGACTGTTGGTCATGGCTGTGACAGCAAGAAACGCGTCCTACGGATGATTCTGGTCCATCTGGGTATTTTCATAATCTGCTTCGTCCCTTATAACTCCATCCTCTTCCTCTACGCCCTGGTGCGGACCCAGGCCCTGGCTAACTGTGCTGTGGAGCGCTTTGCACGGACTCTGTACCCCATCACTCTGTGCTTGGCCAGCCTCAACTGCTGCCTGGACCCTGTGGTCTACTACTTCACTTCTGAGAGCTTCCAGAAGAGCCTGACCATGGGAGGGAAAGGGTCCGGGTCCCGGCCTGAGAGCCAGGACACAGCAAACACACTGCCCAGAGACACACACACTCACAGCAATGGAAAAGACACAAAGATGTCTGAGAGTCAGTTTTAATCACAGAAGAAGGATGGAAACGGAAACAAAGGTCAAGGTGGATTTAAGAGACAGGAGCCCTGAGTTGAACAAAAATGCAATCAGCTGTTTGTTCATGGAAGTGACAAACACATAGCTCAGCAGATTAGTTAAGTCCTGAGGTAAGTCCTGAGGTATGGCCTGGGCTTATGGATTAATCCACCACTGGAGAGCGGAGGAATGTTATCTGTGTGTTTATTATGAGTGAACGCCACGGGGACCAGAGACACCGTGACTGCTATGGGGACACAGAGCCTCTGAAAGAGACTTGAATCATCACTCAGGCTTAAAACACACAAACATTCACACATGCACTGGACTGTGGATGAGATGGAAATCTTCATCCGCATTATTGGAATGCTGTTAAGTACTTTTGTAACACACTGAGCCCTTAAGTTTTATTGTTTTAAGCTTTCACAGCACATTATATCATTTTAGACATTAATGTTATGACACTCTTTAGTGTGGTAAGACCCATTGTTATTGTAACAGCAGCGCGCTGACCTGCCCGGTGGAGCGTGTCTCATGTTAACTTTTGAGGCCATTAAATGTCTGTTGTGAATTGTTTTCCTGGCTACATTTATTATTTCTGTTCTCTGCCTTGTGCTTCGCATCTACTCTGAGCTATATCCATATCTATATCT
>JAPQRP010000002.1:31211026-31225066 GCA_037367295.1 Apogon hyalosoma
TAGATAGATAGATAGATAGATAGATAGATAGATAGATAGATAGATAGATAGATAGATAGATAGATAGATAGTAAAAAACATAACGTGTGTGCACTTGAAAACCCTTGGCCTGACTTATCAGGAGCACTACTGCCCCCGGTGGCCTGACTTATCAGTGCATGCCAAAGTTTTTGGACGGACGACCAAGTGATGACAATACCCTGCGGCAGTGTGGCCGAGGGTAAAAATACAATAAAATACAAGTCTTTTTCAGATGCGACTTTACAATCCCTAGCAGTCCTTCCAGTTTCTTTTTAGAGAGAAGAGGCTTTTTCCTGGTAACCCTTCCAGATAAGACATACTTAAATGTACCATCATGAACTTTAGCATATATCATACAAACTCAGAGCTGTATAGCCTTGGTTTGGTTATTCTCTTAGGACATCCATTCCTGTGAAGACTGGCATCTGTCTGGAATGTTTTCCACTTGTGAATAATCTTTCTCTCAGTAGAATAATGGATGTCAACTTCCTGCTCCTATGAGTTTATTTGGGTCTTTCCTCCATGGTAACATGTTAATAGAAGTGACCACACTGGCTGATGATCATTAAATCCAGCACATTCTCCCAGAAGCATCTGGCTGCTACTTACACTCCTCATTGATGTGGAAGCAGGAAGGGCGTACTAGACTTCTCACATGCTGCTTCTTCATTTTTGCTTCGTTTTTGTTGTAATGTCATGGTAGTATCTGTTGTGTGCTGTTACACTTGAGGTTATATTTAAATAATTTCAGAACGTATTACGTACCATATGATCTTTATTTGCCCAATGTCATGCATGTATAATGTGAATGTAGGTGAACAACAGGCAAAAAAATTTAGCTAAATGACTGTTTAACTAGCGCATTGACCCGTGGGGACCCACAGGTTCTAGATCCTTTGATCCATTCATTCCTTTACTTTCATTACTTTCTTGGTAAATTCCACTGGCATTTTCAGTTGAATAACCTCTCAGCTGGCATGTCTGTTTCTGCACAGGAAATGTGACACCACTGCAACATGGCCCTATTGTTTATCTGTTGCTAGGTAACCCATTTCAGTGATGATTCTATGATTCTGAGCATAGCAACATGATTGTAAGGCTGTTGTATTCCAAAATTACTAATATCTCCCAACATGTTGGTCCTATCAACTTGTCATTTTTGCTAGCCTCTTCCTTGACCAAAAATACATAAGCGTGCCAAACTGCAGCAGCCAGTTCTTTCCGGATTTTGTGTGATGCCCGAGACACACAGAGTCCACTTCCTGTTTATAATATAAGATTACACCTACATACTGCAATACTGCCCAGTGGCTACAATTATAATTTTTGTCCAATAGTTAAAAAGTCAAAGATCTGGTGGTACTCTACCAATCTCCTAAACAAATAATATTTGTTAATGATAAACTATAGTATTGTCTGATCAGCCGTAACATTAGCACACTGACAGGAGAAGTGGTAATAATATATATTATTTCATTACAATGGTATCTTTCAGTGGGTGGATAAATTAGGCAGAAAGTGAACATTTAGTCCTCGAAGCTTTTGTTTAAAGCAGCAAAATGAGCAACTTAAGGAACTGAGTGACTTCGACCAGGTCCATACTGTAACAGTGATGACTGGGTCAGAGCATCTCCATAACTGCAGGTCTTGTTGGGTGTTGCTGGTCTATAGTGGTGAGTACAGACCAAAAATGGTCTAAGAAAGGACATCAAAATCTCAGACCAACTGCATCTGTGGGAAGTGATGGACCAACAAATATGATCCCTGTAGGTCCACCTCTCTACTTCCAGGTCTTCAGAGATCTGCTGCTAATGTCTTGGTCCAGATACCATAGCACACCTTCAGAAGTCTGGTGGAGTCTAGGTCTTGGGTCTGAGTTGTTTGTGTGGAAAAAGGTGAACCTACACAATATTAACAGGTGGTAATAATGTTCTGCTCCCATAGATGATCAATTGGTTGAAATCCAGTTGTTACACCGCCCCTCGAAGGAGAGGCAAGGGTATTGTTTTTGGTTCAGTTTTTTTGTCTGTCTGTTTGTTTGTCAGCAACTTTACGCAAAAACTACTGGACCAGTTTCCATGAAATTTTCAGGAAAGGTGCAAGATGGTCCAGAATAGATCCCATTAAATTTTGGTGAATGTAGGTCAAAGATCAAGGTCAAAGTCACCAAAAATGTGTTTTCGCAATGATAAGAGATAGGGCAAATCAGGTAAAATGTTTGCAAGGGGCGGGGTTTGTTGTGCCTGGCACCACTTGTTGTTCTTTAGATACTTTTGGCAGGTTCGAACCACTTTACACTGGGAATGAACAACAAGATCTGGAGATGCTCTGACCCAGTGATTTAACATCACAATTTCTCCCTTGTCAAAGTTGCTCAGATCCCTACTCATGTCCATTCTGCTGCTTTCAACACATCAAGTTCAAGATATAAGTGTTCGCTTGCTGCCTAATATATCCCACCCACTGACAGGTCCCACTGGAATGAGATAATCAAAATGAATACCATTTCACCTGTCAGTAGTCGTAGTGTTATGGTTGATTGGTGTAGTTACAGAAGGACATATTTGTAATGTTCATGTTATGTTATAGATTTTTCATAAGGGGGGTGCTCTTGAGTTGTTATGTTTTGGTTAAGCCTGCAGAAGAAAAAGATGCAGAATAGAAAAACAGAGAGCAAGAAAAGATGTGACAGAGTGTTTTTGGAGAAGCTAACTAAAAGCATAGAAATGTCACAAATTGTGTTGGAGTCATTTTTCAGAAACTTACTGGCAATGTGAATTAAGTCATCCTAAAGTTAAAGGTCAAATATATGATATGCAAATGTAAGTAATGCAAATGCATAAATTGTTTGTGCAATTGTTGTTGCAGGATCTGCTATATTAGCCTGCCTTTGGGGCTATTTTCCATTACAATCAAATTTATTATTGAATTTACTTTTGGTGCATTAGCTTGTATTTAGTATACGCAGGAGTACAGTACTCATTCATTGTTATGAAGTAACTGAAGACCTGGCAGAGACAAGAAGCTACAAAGAATGTAAACAGGAAAAAGGTATCTTATCACCAGATTAAGCTGCTGTATCAAGTTGCTAGATCTCATAATAGTAGTATATCTAAAGATGTTGTTTTTTCAGCCTCTTTTTTGCTTGTGTTTCAGTACAATTCCTCTAAAAACACCATGACACTCTGTTCTCCTCAGGTTCTCTCTCTGCCTCTGCGGATCTACTATTACCTGAACAACCACTGGTCCTTCGGCCACACTCTCTGCATGATCTGCTTCTATCTGAAGTACGTCAACATGTATGCCTCCATCTACTTCCTGGTGTGTGTCAGTGTGCGTCGCTGTGAGCTCATCATGCGTCCACTAAGGTATAACTCGTCCAGGAGAAAAGGCGACATAGGTATCTGTGTCCTGGGCTGGCTGTTGGTCTGTCTGGGCTGTTTACCCTTCCCTCTGCTGAGGAACAGCTCAAGTGACCGGGCGCCCCTCTCTGGACCCAACCTGACTGATGTTTGTTTCTCGGAGCTGCCCATGAGGCTTGTGAGCACCCCAGCAGCCTGGGCCCTGCTGATCTTAGCAGAGCTGCTGGGCTTCATCATCCCCCTTGTTTTAGTGTTAGCCTGCACCTGTCTGACCGCTGGGAGCCTACGAAACTCAACATCAAGCGCCATTTCTGACCGAGGAGAGAAGCGGAGGGCGTTACGGATGGTGCTGAGCTGTGCTGTGGTGTTCTTAGTGTGTTTTGTTCCTTATCACATCACTATGCCTCTGGACTTCCTGGCGAAGACCAACGCTCTGAGCTGCACTCTCAGGGACCTGATTCTACGATGTCACCCCGTCACCCTCTGTCTGGCCAGTCTGAACTGTAGCCTGGACCCACTCATGTATTATTTCACAACTGATGAATTCTGGAGAAGGCTGAGCAAATCTGAGTTACCAGACGGTATCATTTTAAACAGACGTCTGTCCTGCATAACTGGAGCAGACGTACAGGACAACTGTGACAGTCAAGCCTATAGGACATGACAAACTCCCATTTGTAGGACAAACATTTTAAAGTAAACCACTAAAACTTGAGAATTACATTTAAGTTTATGTTTAAAGGTTCAATATGTAAGACTGAAGGCTTTGGTAAGAGAACAAGTACTGATTCTGCTTCTTTACTCAACTTGTACAGACTGAAAAGTATCAACGTAACCATTTCTACTGATTGTTTCTGTGCAAAAGTAACCAAACCATTCTATCTTTAAATCAAATAAAATAGACCAAAAGTAACATAAAGGCCACTTAAAAGTGAATCAGATTCCTCAGAGGTCAGCGTATCTGTTGGTAATTGGATTTTCTTTTCAGAAACAAAACAAAAACTAGTGGTTAATTGATTTTTGTTTTAAAATAGAAGAATTAAAATTGAATTTCTAGGCATTTTTCTTTTTCTGTGTCAAAACAGAAAAAAAAATTGGATTGATTTTAACTTTTTTCTTTGATAGAAACCCTTACAAATGATGGGTTTGTACGAAATCTGGACATCATAGACATGCGCCCTCCATGAATGTATATGTAGTCCAGATTTCATACGAACTGGAAGATTTGTACAAACCTATTGTTCGTAAGAATCTTTATGACCTAGGAATTAGTGCTCTTTCCTTAAAAATGACAACATCCGGTCTCAGAAAATGAAAAAAGAGGTGTTTTTGGTCCATTTTTCCATTTCTGTCAGGTACTAACTTTCTTTTTTGTTATTAGAAAGAGAAAACAAAAAGCAATCCACTTTTTAAATTTGGTTTCTCTGTTTTGACACTGAAAAAGAAAAACGAAAAAGAAAAAAATCAATTAACCACTATTTTTTTTGTTTCTGGGAAAAAAAAAAAAAAATCCAATAACCAAATGATACACTGACCCTCAGACCTTGAAATATTATGGTGCCTTCTCTCCCACTCACTCAACTGTTTTGTCTTACTGAAGTTTTTATGCCAGTTTTATCTTGTTATATTTGTTGCATACGTTCTGACAAATACATCAAAAGACCATCCTTTTTTTGACAATTCTCCTCAAATGCATCAGAGCTAAAGTAACTTCAGTAATATGTCTGGAGTATAAAGTATATATTTCTGTTCAAATGTAGTGAATAGCGCTGTACTACTTGAGATTGGTAGTTTGTAATAGTCAGATAATCCAAAAGAACTGGAGCTTTTAACTGTAGGGATATATCACCAAGCAGCCTATGACTTTCATCACCAATTCTGAAAATGCTCGAGTGACCTACAGGCTGTTTACAAACAAATGGACTATTTATGGTGGAGTACACTTCGAAATTTGTTCACCCTGAGGGAAAAGATTCAGGTGAGTAATCACGTAAAGACTTATGGATTTGTGATACTTAGGCTATGACTCAGGTTTTACAGATTTGATGAAAAATTGGTGACAAAAGTCATATGCAGCTTTAACATTTACTGAAATGTGAGGTAAAACTGTTTCTGTCCAGGGGAGATATCAGCCAAATCTTGTGTAACCATGTATAATCTTAAATCAACAATGTGCAACAACAAAAGGGAACACAGAGCAGTGTGAATTCTGCAGTTTAATGATTACGTACTGAGATGGTGGGACCATGTTAAACTTACCAAAGCTAAAGAACACTAGCAATATGTTTCCTCTTAAACCCTTTAAAATGTCATTTTGGTCTTATGGTAAAAAAAAAGTGACTTCTTTAGCCATATCATATTCTTTATCTATTAGGAAAATGTGGCTGCTGTAATATCTTTGTTTTGTGTCTGGTCTGGTGCTTGTCATCACTTGGTTTTGGTTTAGGTGGTCTAGACTACAGCCCTGTAGGGAAGGTAATGTAAAAGTTTGGCAGAAAATCCAAGTATTCGTTACTCTGTGTCTCTGGTGTTGGAGTCTGTGTTGTGCAGAGCCAGTTGTTTGCTGTTTGTTAGCTTACTCCATATCTAAGCTAACAGTAGTGAATGTTGTAGAGGAGCAGAGGAGGCACCAAAAACCCTCAAGGTAGAGGTTGGAAGCAGAAATACTTCATTATTATACAGTATTCCGGTATCTATACTTGAGTATTTATTTTTAAGTTTTTACTTTTACTCCATACTGTTTAACACAAATATCTGCACATTCCTAAAGAATTTGAGGGGAATTATTAAAATACTTTTTTCATCTATCTATCTGTCTGTCTGTCTATCTATCTATCTTACAGAAAATAAACATAACAAAATGTAAATGCAAGAAAGAAAACAATTTTTTGTACATCTTGGAGCCTGTTCACTGCCACTTTTCGAGTTGCTGAATCAATATTTCTACAAGTCTGTTTTTATTCACGTACTTGTACTTGTGTAAAGACAGAGCATAATTCTGGCTTTCTGAGTTGCCCACACACAAATAAGAATACAAGCTGTCGTTGGATTAGAAATCATGTTAACATCAACAAATGTCCTGTTTCCAGCACAAAACAACTTCACGTAAGAACACAACTACATACAAATCTTACATATTGAACCTTTAAAAAAATCAATCTACATACAAAGTAGAAAGGGAATATGTAGTGACAAATGTCTATTTATTTTTTGCAGAGGTGTCTGTTTTTTTCTAAATGTGTATGTCCTGGTGAAGAGTGACATGTTCCTGTTTTGAAGGATGGACCTGTCAAAAATAGTCTAAGTAAGAATACAGGAAAACCCCTAAACCAGGTGCACTTTTCCTTTTGATACTGTTTCATGATAAGAGTGTGGACGGGAGGGGGACGAATAAGTTAACTGTTGACTTTCCATACACGCTGCTTGGTCTCCTTTGTAACAAAAGTGTCAGAAAATATTTAGTCGGTAAAGAAATCCAACTTTATTCAACAACAAAGTGAACTCAGTTTATTAGCTGCACACAACATTGTTTTATCCCTAATGTCCTACTGTATATGTACTCATACTCAGTTAAAAAGCTGAAACAGAAACACTTTTGTACAAACACACTTCCTGTCTGATTGTCTTTCTTTACAGGCTTTGAGTGGGAGACTTGCAAAGCTTACAAGTTCATAAGCAAAAGCCTCATGCTTTGTGCTTCTCTTAAGAGCTTTAAAAAAACCCAAGGACAGTGACTTTATGCGAATTTATTGCATGGTTTTACGATTTTAAGTACGTGGAATACTGCAAAACCCTCAGTACATTGAATACTAATTTCTCATTGCTGTCTTAGTACAAGTGATTTCATATGATGGGACTACACATTCAAATAAAGCATTGTCAAAAGGAATAATAAGTACCTCATCAGTAGAAAATTGGCTCAAATTTCCCTCATCTCATAAACCATCCTGCAAGTGTTGTTTTTCACAAATGAGGTTTCTACACAAACACAAACACTGGTCACACGGTGGCTGGACTGTTCACCATCAGTTACATGAGGTTAATAATAAATCACAGCAGGACAGCAGAGGCCTCTGGGTGCAGCAGGGCACTCTGGGAATTATCTACAACGTAGTGAGTGAGCTCTGGCTTGTGCAAAGACAACCACGTTACATGTGTCATGTAACTGCACTGTACCGTAGGTAGGTTGCCATGGTGACCTGTTCTACATCCTACTACAGTAACATATGTTTTCTGCAGGAGACAAGGCTGCTCTATTAAGCACATTTTAAGAGTGGGAACGGTAGGCTGACAAACAAACAGGTCTTGATATGAACGACTTCTCATCATCAGAAGGATATTCAGTAGACAACAACTCTCATCTCTGGAAGTGACTGGAAGTTGTAATACAATAATAGCGATAAGATCAGTCTGCAGGACGCTGAAGCAACAGAACAAAAGCGAACGCAAGGAATGAAACTTAGTAAATTCCGAGTTAGCAGGCTGATGCAGATTATCAGTACAAGACTAGCTAGTGAATACTTAGCGTAATAAGCAAGGACCTCTACAGGGGCATGGGAGTAACAGCAGAGGAGAAGTTATAGGCTAGAGCACTGGAACGTAAATTCACATATCACTAAAGCTAAAGCGGGGAGGCAAAAAACTGAAGATTTATACAAAAGTAACTTTCCATTTTGAAAGTTGTGCCCTACTTCACTCACTCCCGTCCACTCTTTCTCCCTGTCATCACACACACTCTCCTAAGACCTAAGCCTCTCCATTCAGGCTTTGCAGATCCTGGTCTCTGTCACGAACGTGTTTTCAAAGTGGTGGATGGTGAAGCAGTCTTCAGCAGCACGTTTCTGGATGCCTCCACCTGACACACACAAGGACACAGTCACATTAATATAAAAAGTTCATATTTTTAATCCGGTCCTGTTGAAAAAGAAACATGCCCAAATAGGGCTGTTTGCTACAACAAACATCTCATAATCGGTGATTGTTTCATATCCAGAAAACAATATAGCATGTAAATTAAATGATAAAGAGTAAAACTGAAGCTTTTTTAAATAACACACAATTTATATAACATTGTTACTCATACTTTGACGCTTTTTTCCTTATTTTTAGAACCTTTCGAATATTCTCAGTTAACATGGAGCAGAATAAATGGTATTAATGATAAAATATAAAAGTAGCAATCTTCAACTATATACGTGAATTAAATAAATCAGCCTACAAATATTTATTATGGTCACAAGTATCCAAACCAAACAAAATTTATTATCTTTAACAGAAGAATAGTTGAAACAGCAGCAAATAAAAATGAATACAAGCCTAATGTAACTGTTGATGTAGAAAATACTAAATTAAAATGTTCAAAGTCTAAAATATATCACTAAAATGAGGCTCACAAGGTAAAAATGTAAAATACAAGTAAGAATAATACTATTTTGTTGTTGAAGTGAAAAGTTATCGTGATTGAATTGAAATGGAGGTAATTTAAATAAATAGTTTAAATAAAAACAAACATTTAGATATTTTGGTATCTGATACATTGCCTAAGTCATATTTTTGGCCAAATTGTGACTAACTTTACTCTCCTAACACTGTGGGTTCATTTTGCATCATTGGCTATGATCTGAAAACAGTGTGATTTAGGCAGTTATGCTATGAGGCTAACAATATGCTGCTATTATATTTCTGATTCTGTCTGCGGTAACCGCAAATGTCGAGAGTCTAAAACTGTCCTCTGTCAGGCTCAACTGAAACTCATCTGCTCTTTCCTCACAGTAAGAAGGCATCATATGATCACACACTGATCTAGATGGACAGTTTAATCGTGTGTTCATTTACTTTCTGTGATTTGCCATAAAGAGTAAATGAGTTACAAAGGCATGGAGCACCAATTTCACGTGTGAAAAGACCTAAAGTGACTACTGGGAGCATAACATTTAATGAACATAAATTAATGATTTTATAGAGGAATGATTCAGTTCCAGGACTTTTGATCACTATGAGCAGTTTTTTTCAACCAGAAATCAAACCCATGCTTCCTGTTGTTCAGCAGACCTTGCAGGCTGGCACGGCGTTGCATTCTGTAGGTTTCTTTGCCGTCACACAGGCGGCGGATATAGAAACCCAGAGGCTTAATATCGTCAATGCGCTCTGTCACCACCAGATCTTCATGCACCAGGTAGCTGCGATATGAACCAGACTGAAAAAAAAAAAGAGATTACAACACAACTTTATTAACCAACACAACGAGTGGGAAGGACTTATCTAATACCTGAATCATTCCCAGACTTCTGCAAATTTGCACAACATTTTCACACTAGATAATGAAATTCATTGTTGCGCCATCACCCACTGAATCCCAACTGCACTGCATGGTGGTTAACTCAGCAAAAGCAACTTTTAAAAACTTCCTGCTCCTAGTACAACCACAGAATCATGCTTATGTCTGCTTTAAAACTTTACATTCAGTCTGAAATAGTTTGCAAATAATGGTGAAGTGCATAAAGTTATACATTCTGCAGATCTGTGCCAAAATGGACAATTACACGCTATCAGATAATTGTGGAAACAGGATTCATGTGATTAAAGCACTGACAATCTCTAGAACCCTTTTTTTTTTTTTTTTTTTTTTTAACCTATGGGAGCATCCAAATTGACATTTGCATATCTGCTTTTAGATGTTGGGAGACTTACAACCAAATAAGATAAAAGCAATAATTCTTCTTGCATATAAAACCAGAGGAGTTAAACTTACATATCACATATTCAATTTATTTCCTTCCACTAATGGGTTTAAAGAAATTCAGCAAAACACACAACAAAAACATAAGAATCCAGACCAAGGGTGCCTTATAAATCTGATCTGGTGTTCCCAGCATCCCTGTGTTGGAATATACATAATAAGCACGAACTATCCAGTGGTCTTCTTGTGCATCACTACCCACAACAACATGAAGTTATTATTTTATTGAATTTACTTTTGGTGCATTAGCTTGTATTTAACATATGCAGGAGTACAGTATAAGAACATCATTTTATTTGTGGTTTGAAAGGTTCTGTGGATCTTTTTTTACATTTATAAGTTTGAGGGATATGCTATGGCTTTGCTGTATATAGAAAAATATGTGTAAAAACAAAATGGTTTTCAGTTTTTGGTGGTTTGTTGCACTTTTTTTAGCAATTTATTTAGTTATTATGGTCTTATTACATACATATTCTTAAAATGTAACCCATATTTTAATAAGGGATGTATTGATGTATAGGAATTTAAAAAGCTCCAAAATATGGCACTACAGCATGTAAAAATAGGACCAATGGCCCTGTATCACACCAACATATCCTATCAAGAATCAATAACAAGTTAAATGTGTGACATTGTCAGGTTCTGTCTCTATGTTAGAGTCCTGTGGTCTGGATGGAGGAGATCAACCTCCCAACAGAAGTGGGTGGTACTTTCACTGGAGGAGAACTCAACTAATGAAATGAAAGTCCATATATGACTTCCTGTCAGTGCTCAATAGTAACTATATTGATATCTGCGACCATTTCTATGTTATAAATCATCAAAATATGACTCAGTGTAAGTAAAGGCACATTTTTTAATAATTCAAAAATTCACCCACAATTTAAAAAATCTAAATTTCTCAAAACTGTGAACATACTTTATAGACATTGTTCCAAGGAAGCTACATAATTTTTTTTTAATAAATCCAACTAGTAGTTTCGTCAGAGAAGATGAAATTGCTAACGGCATAGGCAAAGACAAAGACGAGGACGATGACGACGCCAGAAAAAGCACCTTCACAATAACTCATGAAAATGTAAATGTATCCTCTGATGAACTTGCTCTGTGGTGGGTCATTAAGGGTTAATGTCTTTAACCCTGGGTCTTTAATACTAAGGTGTGAGCGTGAGTTCAAGGCTGTCCGCTACTCACCATCAGCTGTGAGAAGAGGTCGATGAGGTCCTGAGGGGGGAGCACCACCGAGGTGTTGAGGGGGATCACGAAGCATGTCCTCAGGGTCAGATCCAAATACGCCGTCAGCTTCTACTCGCAAAGATAAAACCCAATCAGCAACAGGAGTGCACAACCATGTGAGTGACATGATGGACTATTTAACCGTCCGGCGTCCTCACCCTGTTGAAGTCGTGGAGGATGTAGGCGGGGTCTCCAGGCCTGAAGCGGGGAGGGGGGACGCTGATGACGGCCATGTTGTCTGAAATCTCCACCTTCTCCTCCACTTGGGGCAGGTAGTATGGCTGGCTCTCCTGTCCGGCTCCGGCAGACATGTCGCTGAACTGCATCGCTCCATGATACAGCCTCTGCACCACAAAACACTGAGTTCACCCCCAGCCTCAGCCGTGACTCCGTATCAGCATATAAGAGTATTAACTAGGTGTCACAACTACACTGGGCCAATGTGTACATGTAAAACAAACAGGTGACTCAAGTACATTATTATCAGGATCTACTGGTCTGGGCTGTACCCACATGTGCCGCTGCTGGTTTCAGGTCAGTTTTCAGTCCAAATAATCCAAGTTACTTTAAGATTAAATACTGCAGCATCCTATGAGCTTTTTACCTCCAGGAGGGGGCTCCAAATACAAGGGTTTACTGTAGTTCAGTATAAGGAAACTTACAGAAGTAGGAAACTATGCACTCAGAAATACAGCAACTAATTAAAATGAATGCAAAAAGATAAAAGAAAAAAAAATTTAATTAATATGCACCTGTCACTGAACTAGAATTAATCCTTCTTCAATCTAGGGATCAATTCTCTTTCAAATGTTTTTTTTTCTATCATATAAATGTATTTCTTCATTTAAATGCTCAAAAGAGGCATTGATGGAACTATATTGTATCAACATACGTTCAATCTTCACTGCAATCAATATAATTGAAAATGTTTTATTATTATATTCGCTATTGTGTAGTTTAATTTCATGAAACTGAGATTAATTATTGTATTTATTGTACTATTGTAGGGACAGCGCAAACTGGACACTATACTGAACTGATAAGTGCAGATTAGATCAGGTTCAACAGACTTTCTGGGAAAAATAATGGATCCAAAAATGAAAATCTGACACAATTTTTGCACATAGTTTCATTCTCATTTCTATATTTAGTCAAATTACCCTTTATTTGTGATTAATTACCAGTATTTATTCATTCATTATTAGTTTGTTATTAGACATACAGTTCAACGTCACCTAATCTCTAAATAAAGTGAAAAGTACTTCATTCCCATCAGCGTTGAACTGGGTTGGATTTTAAACCCAAACATACACTTTGTCTCTTCAGACCCACTCCCACAATTTGGGATTTTCTCCTCATGTGGCTGAAGATAAATATATTTGCAATGTTAAATAAGAGCTCTTGACTTTTACAACATTTAATTAAAACACAAATAGGCTATAAATAAGAAAAATGTAAAAAAAAAAAAAAAAAAACAGAAACACAGAAGTAACTTATTAACAAAATGAACAAAAACATCGACAAATTTAGAAAAAAAAAAATATTATATAAGTTCTAAATCAAAACAAAAATAAGCATAGTGTTCAACATTTTTCATTAATTGTACATGAGGTGATAATAGTTCAATTATTAAGTGAAAATCTACAAATGTATCTGCAGGATTAACACTGAGGTGGTCAAGATCTCAGCCAGAATCAGTACATTTAAACTTTGACCTTTTCTTAATAAATGACTCGAATCAGTTCATTCCTTATCAACCAACATGTTTTATGGAGCAGTGGTCACAGCTCTTGACCCTGTAACTGAACACACAGCACAACACAACACAAATATGTGAATCTGCAGTTTTCTCTAAAGACGGAAGTGTGAGTCGGAGTCAGCACTCTGGTTTCCCACCGAGACCAGAAGTGTCCCATCAGCATCTCACAAGGAGCCTGAATAATGAGAATACCTAAACCTAAATAACACCCCCCCTTCCCACTGAGGGCGTCAGCTTTAATGGGGAAATAATTAAGGACTCTATACTGAACTGGTTTGTACTAGTTCCAAAAAGAGTCTGGATTTTGCCACATGTAGCTGGATCATCTTCTGTCGCACCCAAAATGTCAAAAAATCCATTCACAATACACTAACACATGCACTTGTGGAGTAATTATAATTGTGCTGACAAAAAATGTAAATATAGTTATAGGAAAATGTGTTCCAAAATATTTTCCAAATACCAAATAGATCTCAAGTCCCCCCTAAAATGGTATTTTTCTATTGTCCCTCCTTTAAGATGACAAACTTGCATGTCAAATATAACCATTAAAATCCATTATAAATACACTTCCTTGTATGAATTATGTCCATATGTGGCTTAAACAAATGGTGCCAGGCACAACAAACCCTGCCCGTTGCACGTATTTCACCCACTGTAGGTAAATGGGAAGATTAAAAAAAAAAAAAAAATCATAAAAAATTTTTACTTTTACCTACTTTTCCCAAAATATAATCACATCTATTCTGGGTCACTGACAATCTATTACCCAATCTGGTATGAATTCAACCAATCGTTTTGCTGTTAAAGTGTTAATAAACAAACAAACCAAGCCAAAAACAATAGCCCTTGCCTCCTCCTGGGGTGGGGTGGGGGGGGGGTAATGACACAATGAAGTTGTGTCCTACAACAACAATGCAACA
>JAPQRP010000002.1:31225563-31235879 GCA_037367295.1 Apogon hyalosoma
TTGTCTGTTAGCAAGATAACTCAAAAAGTTATGGAAGGATTTTGATGAAATTTTCAGGAAATGTTGATACTGGCACAGAACAAATGATTACATTTTGGTAGTGATGGGGGGGATCTGCCTTGCTGGAGGTCTGTGCTTTCCGAGTGCTTTCCTAGTTTTGCAGTCTTTTCAGCCTGGACTGAATGTGTCACTAATCAACACAACCCTGTTAGTCATATTATCAGAATAAGACAAAGTAATTTAAAGTTTTCTTTATTCATTAATAAAACTGTCCTTGATGTTTAACAGTAACGTTACATTCCACAGCTTATATCTATTCCTGAAAAAGTCAACATTAGCATCGATTTTCAACTGTTACCTTGACAAATTCTATCTGATGCTTCTGCCCATGTTACAGTAAATACTTTCATGAAATATTATGTGCAATACTTGCTATTTACGCAGAAGTGCAATAAACTTCTGTTCCTCCTGAAAATGTTAATATGTATGTGTGTGCGTGTGCATTCCACAAATCAGATGTCTTTCCAATAACAATGTTAGTAGTTCCTTGTTCATAGCTTTCACATTTTAGCTGCAGCAGTCATAATTTATTTAAGATAGTTTTTTATTTCATTTTTCTCATTCTTGTACAGTGTAAAGTATTTTTAATTGAAGACTAGCTGTTTTTTTTTGTTTTTTTTTACCTTGGCTTTTAACTTTTCACCTGAGTCTTAAGAGAGGACTGCACAAGATCCCTATGTGTCTGGACTGACTGTGCACAAGTGGCAAATCAAAGTAGGCATGTATTACAATGATGCCTATTATTATTATTATTATTATCATTATTATTGTTGTTGTTATCATTATTATTATATATTGACTGCTGACATACACACCTTCGGGGTGAAATATCGGTAGAGACACGCTCCCCCCACGATGAGGCCGCTGAGGATGAAGGCGATGCCCAGCAGGGTGAGCAGACAGCGACCTGTGGAGCCTTCAGTCCCTGCAGGAGCAGAGGCCAGCTCCGGATCCTGCACACACACACACACACGCACACGCACGCACACACACACACACACACACACACACACGCACACACACACACGCACACGCACACACGCACACACACACACGCACACGCACACACACACACACACACACACAGGCACATAACGCGATGAGCGGTAGAACAGGAGACATTATGGTGCACTCTGTCATGATCAACACACATATGTATATATATTTATCTACAGCTTTGAGTCCTCTAATCCTGCTGGATGTTTGGCCTCTGTGCGCCAGCTGTTCAGAGGATGGGCGGGCCCGGGTCTGCATCAAGTGGACTACGGAGCAATAACCAAACACAACACACTGCACTGCACGGTGGTTACATGCAAGGAAAAAACACCCCCCTCTGTCTAAACCCCGGGGCCTGTGAGATTAGAGTGGGTGAAGTGCACGGCCCCTGTGTTGCAGGCCTGCAGCCGGTGTCCTCCCCATCATAACGGACCCGGGCTCAGGCACCGCGTTAGCTCACCTTCACCGCGGCCGGAGCCTCCTTCCCCAGCGCCTTCTGCGCCAGAGCAGAGTTAAACGCGATCTTCACCATGCCTGGGCCGAGGACTCCGCTGCAGATCCGGTGCAGAAGCGGTGGGTGTCTGTGGGTGCTAGACCGGATTGGACTGCGGGCTCTGGTTTATTCTCAGCTGCTCCGCACGCTGTGACGCACTTTGCAACCTCGGCTTTATCTAGCGCTTCCGGTGGCTGGAGGGGATTAAGACGACATGTAGACCAGCAGCCAGGGAATGCACCCAAAAACACAACAGACGTATCGCATACACACAGCAGTCCCCTGGCATCATTTACACGGTTATCTGACAAGACAAACTATTTTTTCTCTCTTTATTGTCTGTGGCATCATCTTATTATCCGTATTAATCTGTATATTTAGTGCCATCTAGTGGCTACAAGTATAAACTGACCCCTTTTCTCTTGTAAAAATGAAAAATCGACATTAATCCATTAGACTGAACCAAATATATGAAGACTTGAACTGTTTACACTGTGAGTTAAACGTGCCTCCCTGTTCCTGTTACATTCCTTATAGTACATGGCATTAAAGTGACTCAATCATGCAAGGACTCCGCTGTAATGAATTTAAAGATATTTCCAGTGTATAATGTAGCCTATTCATCACTGTAAACATTCCACTCTGTAAACTAACTCTGTAAATATATTCCCTCCTACAGGCTGGGCTCTACCTGCCAGTGTGTCTGCCCACTCACACTAACACACACAGCCTCCACAGCGCAGAGTGGAGACACAGGCCACTGCCAAGGCTATACAGTACGTCTGACACATATCCTCAAACCTCTCTCTCTCTCTCTCTCTGGTCTGTGGTGGTCCTCTGCTTCCTCTGCTTTCACTCTCCTGACTCACTTAGAGTTGCACATAAAGGTAAATAAACACTTACTGCTGCACCAACGCTCTAATTCTCTGCAACCCGTGGCATCTCTCCAGCCCTCTGCACAGCAACTGTACCATATGTATCTCACAAACACACACATGCATACACGCACTCTGCAAGGCTATGATATTTCCTCTGTTAAACAGACAGATTGGACCGGTAATCACCACTGAAAGGTACATAAACAGAGCAGCTGATTTCTGTACCTAACTCCCCCTCAATGCGCTCCCCCCACACCCACTCTCCAAGAAAATCCTAAGTGGTCCTGAAAGCTTGTTTATGAGCTCGTCTTACGCTGTGTTTGATCTGAGAGCTTGCCCACACATGCGTGCGTGGACACACACGCACACAACACGCAGCGACTCAGAGACAGAGCCAGCATTAGCAGTAATAGCTGAGATGATAAACAAAAGACTTAGATTTAATCCTGAGGGCTTCTCGGCATCACACACAACAGAGGAAAAGGGAAAAAAAATGAATGGGTGGGGGGAGGCCACCACATTTTCTTTCCAGAGGGAAACAAGGGATGATTGGGGACGAGGGGTTTGCAGCATATAAAGGCAGGTGGGGGGTGAAATGGAGTGATTCTGGAGGAGAGTAAAGTGATGACTGGGGAAAACACAGAGTGGGGAGTTGCAGGGAGAGGCAGAGCAATCTGCAGTGTCTGATGCTTGAGTGAGTTTTCCGAGGAGCTGATTAACAGCAGATTAAACTCCCCGTCCCGTCCAGTTTACATCTCCAACTTTGTAACACGCCTGCTAGGTAGAGTTTCTGTGCCTCTCAGAGTGAAAAGCAGAAAAAGCGTATACACAAACGAGCACACATACACAGAGACGCACAGAGGCGAGTTGGCGTCAGAACGGTGGATGGCAGGCGTGTGTGTGATGGAGTTTGAATGCCAGTGTTTTCCTGTGGTCTGGAGCAAACGTCCAATAAAAGCAATAAAAAAATACACAATCAACACACACACGTATAGGCAAACACACACTCCTGCCTGCTCTGTCAGCAAACTGTGAAAGTCTACAGGGGCATACTGGTTTGGTAAAGTGTGAGAAAAAGAAGCTCTCACGCATGACATCACCCATTTATAAGCCAACAAATGTGAACACACATACAGGCACTCACCTCATAGATTTGTCATCAATTTCAATACCAGACATGTGAAGCCACAAGTGACAAATGACTTTGTCCCCTTTTTTTGCAACAAATACATCCAACACACTCGCACATGCACACACTTTAAACACATTCAGGCCTGAAACTGCTATGGTAACAGCTGGCCACAGAGTTGCATTGAACCAAAACGTTAGACACTGCTCAGTGCTTCATAACGTCACTGACATGTCTTCATGTGGACGCACCATAATCACCATGTGCCTCGAGTGGGAGAACATTTAGTGGTGAGAGAGAGAGAGAGAGAGAGAGAGAGAGAGAGAGAGAGAGAGAGAGAGAGAGAGAGAGAAAACACAAGGAGGACATCATGTGTAGACATGTGGTGAGGGGCAGTGAGGAGGCTTCAAAGCCATTTCAGACACTCTCCCCTCCTCAAAAATCAGCGTGGATCACACTCTCATGATCCTTGCCCTGCCACACACACACACACACACACACACACACCAAAAAAAAAAGGCCTACTCGCACACGTCCACTCTTCTGGTAATCTCATATGTCTTTGAAGACAAGGGTGACAAATGAGTGTTTCCTGTGAGTATCAGCTTAAAGCCACCTTCGCTGCCTGTTTCTTACTCTTCATCCTCCATCCTTGGCTCACCTCAGGGAAATGTAATAATTTTGTACTGAAGCAGATGTGAGTGTGTGTGTGTGTGTGTGTGTGTGTGTGTGTGTGTGTGTGTGTGTGTGAGTGTGTGTGGGGGGGGGGGGCATTGTCAGAAAAAAGATCAGGTTACACTTAATCTAAAACAAGAAATTAATCATGATTAAAGCTCACATCACAATGTTTCACCTCTTTTCACAAACATGTTGAATCTGTTGAAATCATACTTTTGTTGGACTTAATTGAGGCTAAAATAACACATGATACAACTTGGAACATAACTTTTAATATGACTACCTGCAGGAGGAATTTTTTTTTACCTTGTCTCCCTGTCTGTCCGTCTGCTTCATCTGTTTGAAACAGCGATAAAAAAAAGGACAATATGAAGGGATTATAAAGGTGGATCAAAGTTGTGGAGTGAAGGAGAGGACAAAAGGTAGGACTGGAAAATGGAAGAAGGTGGGTCACACATGTATACGATGAAGGACAGCTCAAGGTGAGTGACTGGCGCAGGTAGAAAGGAAAAGGGTTGAAGAATTAAAAAAGGGGGATGAAAGAGAGCAGAGAAGGATTGGGGCATGGAAATGGACGGATGTCTGTTATGTTCCTGAGGGTTAAACTCTGGGGAAATTACCTCATCATTATGAGACCGCTCCAAAAGTGCTACACTACGGCCATGTTGACTTTGCATTGGAAGAGCACACACACACACACACCCTCTGCTGAATCGTAGCCAATAGCATCATAGCCTGGTCGAATCACTTCCAGATTCAGTGACGCCACCTCTGTCAGGTTCACAGGAGGAGCAGAAAGCACACACAGGCGTGTCCTACTATCATTGTGAGGACATTCGCTGACATAAAGTGTTGTGTAGCCCTTTAACATAACATTAACCATCACTACTGAACGTCTACCCTTAAACCTATATCCAGGCCTGAACCCACAAAACCCACTTACAGTTGTAAGAACCTCCTAAAATGTCCCTACGGTGCTGCAAAGTCCTCACAAATATATGAATATGTTCAAATGTGTCCATGCAGCTGTACACTCATATGATCACAGAGCATCTTTCCAATGGAGGACGATGGACTGGTCTGTATTTTTCTTCAATTATGACACAGAGGTCACATTGAGGCCTTTTTATCCCGGCTCCTTTATTGAACTCCCGTCATGCAGTTTGGTAGAGCAGGATCCTGACAGACTTAAACTCTTATGGCCTGATGCCAAAGTCCCCTTTGGACTCCTAATATGGTTTTGGTAACTTAGAGAGAGGTTATAGAAAAGACAGTTGAAAGGCTGATGTTTCATATCCCAGGACAGCGTAAACCGGTGAAAGCACGGATAATATGGAAAAAATAAATCCTCCTGCAATTGCTGTTGAAGTGCCTGTGAGCAACGCACAGAGGGAGATAGCAGCGCTCAACAGCTCCCACCTGGAAATGTGTGAAACAGATCGAACTGCAGAGTCCGAGCTGCACAGCTAGTCAGTTTATTAGATTTTAGCTGATGTTTATGAGTTTTAACAGAAGTATAGATTGGAAATGACATAGAGGCAAAAACATCTGGCTTTAGATGTTTTGCCTTATATATATACACGTTTTAACACCTTACTTACATTTGTCATTTTATATTTTGTGTATTTTGTTGCAGCCCCATCTGAAATCTCGTTAACCATACTCTGCTTCTAATCTTGTTACAGACATTTGTAATTTTGGTGAGTAGTTCCAATATTAGGTGTATTAAATGAAAAATAAGGTTCAGTAGTTCACCTCCTGTTAAAGTGTAAGAGAAGACTTAAAAAAACAAACCGATATCACATGAGTGTAGGTAGTTTATATCTGTAAGACTTATACATGACATATACAGACTGGCTTTGTCATAGTTTATACTTGACATGAAAATAATTTCAATGTAAGGTAAGATCAACATATAATATAAACATAGAATATTGGCTTTGTAGCCAAAAGGTTCATGATATACTCAAAAACTAATAGACAGGACCAACAAGAGCCAACATTTATTTATTGATTTTGACTTGGCATTAAATTAAGATTGTATTATCATATTTTTTTAATTATACAACCTTATTAGATACTTTTCATTTGTTAATATGTACCTCAAATGCACCTTATACATTATATATAAAATCTATGTTTCTCAGATGATGTTGATTATGATTCAAACATCCTTCATGATGATATTGATGATAGTATTATTATTGTAGTTATAGTCTTTAGAGAGCTAAATATTGATACTTGTGCAATTACAATTATGATAAATGTATGTGTCTTCAGAGGTTGAATGATTTCATATGATCCATGATGCATAACAGTATTATTGTGTGTTAATATGTGTGTGTGTGTGTCATGAAGGAGGAAGGTCAGAGGGTATAAGAGTTAAGCTGCTAAAATTGATGACATCCCCAACACCACCCTTGTTTCTCCCAGAGTCAAAGTTCACCATGCTAGAAAGAAGACAAATGTGATGTGATATACTGAGGATGAAAATGAGCCTGTGTGTGTGTGTGTGTGTGTGTGTGCGTGTGTGTGTGCGTGTGTGTGTGTGTGTGTGTGTGTATACTGATTGTCTGGAAGGACTTTCCTGTGCTTCAGAAGTCTAAAACCCTGGTCAGGATGTAGTTATGGAGCGCTAATTTGAGAGCTGTCTGATTGCGGGCTTTCGACGGGCCCCTGCAAACTCTCTCTCAAACACACACTCACACAGACACACATAGTCTTTATCAATCATTAATCTATCAGGTGTCATTAACGGGGGGAGGATGGGCTGATTGGAACCAGAGGGAGACACAATGATGTCACACAAACATGCTTGAGTGCCAGACTGCTCATGTGTCTCCCCGTCTTACTTTCATCCTCCTCATCGCCACACATACTGAGCTGCACATGTGACTGACACATAGACAGATAAAAGTGCAAAACCAGGAGTACGAGGGAAACACTCCTCATTTTGGGCTCCAACATCTGAGCCACAGCAGATGAGATGGAGTAGTGGTTACAGCAGCTTTTATAGAAATGGATCAGAGGATAAAGTAAGAGTGAAGTTTGGATTCAACAACAATGGGGAGCTTATATTTCGTGTGAAGTGGTGTGTGTTGGATAAATGCGTATCTTTAATGAATGAGCCTGTGTTTGAAAAGACAGGCAGCTGATGTCGATGCTGTAAACCCCTCCTACACCCAACATACAAAACATGAATACACTGCTGAGCACACAAAGTGCAGGGCTATTTCTGGAGGACGAGCTATTGTTTAGCAGAGACAGTAATCCCTTAAAGAGGTGCTGTGTTTCCCGACTGAGAATGGATCTCTTTATTAACACTGACGGAGGCTCATTATCTATAAATACAGGCGGGAGCAACTAATAAATCATTTCTCATGGCCCTGATAGAGCTCTAACCACAAGGCATTAAGGCATCGTGAATGCAAACCACACGCTGGCAGGCAGGCTCTCAGAGTGTGTGTGTTTGTGTGTGAGACTTACACCACGCTTTGGCAGGCAGGATGATGGGGCTCGAGCTGGGCTTTTGATTGAAATAGCATGTTGTCTTTCGACTTCCCATTTCGGCAGCCTTTAAATTATAGTGTCTCTATGGGGCTGCAGAAAGTCTCTAGGGGTGGGAAAAAGTCAGAAAAGCGAAAATGTTTTTCTATTCATGTGAGGACAAAGTGGATGTGATTACAGAGATTCAGAATGACTCAGATTTTTATGCTTGAGACTGAATTCAGCAGTTCAGTAGCAGGATCAATTAGTTTCTCTGCTTCCACCAGTGTCAAAACCACTAATATGTATACGCAAATATGTAAATTATATGTATACATGTACATTTTATGAAAATATGTATATACAGGGTGTCTATAAAGGCTCTTTGATAATTTAACAAATTTATTACAAAAGCATATGAATAGACAAATCTGTGGAAATGATTACAAAATAAAAAGCAGATACTGAAGGCTTTTTTTGGCCTCATTTAATCCACCTCTATATGGACACCATTAGTTGTATGAAGCACATCCAGACGGTATTGGATTTGTTTCCATGTTGTCTGTATCATAGACTCATCAACGACATCAGTAATCTGTTCCTTCAGGTCATTGATGTCCGGTATCTTTGTTCAATACTCAACATCTTCAACATAACCCCATAGAAAGAAATCCAGGGCAGTGATATCTGGTGAACGAGGTATCCAGGGAATTGGACCATCCCTTCCAGTCCACCGGTCTGGAAATGTTTGATTTAGGAACCCACCACCATGCAGAACCCAGTGTGGTGGAGCACTATCGGCCTGAAAAATGATGGTTGGTTGAAGGTTCATCCAGTTGTGGTGACGCATGTTCAGTCAGAAGGTCAAAGGTCAACATTTGCAGTAATTGATCTGTCGTTGAAGAAAAATGGACCAATGATTTGACTGCACATGATCCAACAATGTGATTAAAAACGTTGAAAACCACTGAGTAAATATAGAACAAATCTGATGAACATATGGCATCAATTTTGTAATAAAACATTTAGATTGAAAATCAACTTTGTGGACACCCTGTATATACAAAAACAAGTAATATACATAGGAGATTGTCTTTTATATCTCCTGTTCTGTCCTGTTCAGGTTTCTGCCTGCCTTCACTACGATCATCACTGTACTATCAAGTAATGAAAGTTTGGAAACAAAGCACTTAAAGGTTCAGTGTGTAATATTAATGTTGTGTAATAATGAAGTTACAGATTGGAACCAACTGAATACTCCTCACTTCACAAAAGAACAGCCAGTGTTTGGTTTGTCTGTTCTGGTACAGTATCATGGACCCTGTGGATGGAACCCACTCCCTGCACGGCAACAAACACAACAATCTACCTACACACTCAACCCTAAACTGTCAATTATTAGTAAGTAATTTTATTTTCGTAAAATTGCTGGTTAAAGTTTGTTTGTTTTTGCCATTTTTTGTTATTTAATATATGTTGTGATTTTTTTTGTCATATGTAATGTAATATCTGTTTGTATTACATCAAAATTAGTATTAATAATAATAATAATAATAATAATAATAATAGTAATAATAACAGCTCTTAAGTAACAACACTTCTACACATTTGGAAACAGCCATTCTGTATAGTTAAAACCTGTTTTAATCTAGTGATGAGTGATGTCTCCACTTGTGGTTTAATAGTTATGTTACGTGCTTTTTTCTTAACAAAAAGCATACGACACTACATTTCTTGTACTGGGACTGATCTTAAGACCACTTCTTTGAAGGTCCCGGTTGGGTCTTGGAATGGACTGTATTTATACTGGGTCAGGGACAAAGAGGACTCAGAATTCTGTTTTAAGACCAGCCGAGACCACATGTTCATTTCATTATATTGGTTTGATGTAAAATTAATGCTTCAAATACAACCAATACCTTAACTCACTTCTCTAAGTACACACACATATAAACTGTAGTGTTTTACGGTTCTCAGCTGTTAAAGTCCCATTATAGTAATTTTCAATGTATAAGATTCACTATGACCATTTAATGAATTAAGTCATTAAAGCTGTTAAAGCATTAAATATCTCAGTTTTGTAACCTCTTTGGTGAATGTTTCTGGTCTCTGAACACTGGACTAGACTTGTTACTAAATGCAGAGATGGCACTATACCACACTATATTAAGAACTCATTAATAGACTCATTACCGTAGTATTACATTGGCCTAAGTGCTAACTTGGCTCCTTACAGCTGCAAACAGTGCAACAGGTTATATGTCTGTTAAAACAAAGCCCAACACCAGTTATGTACAGAAGATAAATCACTTTTAAAGAGCCACAGTTACTGTACAGGGTGTCCCTAAAGCAGTGCTTTCCAACCGTGGGGTCCGTGGGGTTGCCTGAAATTCAAATGGGGTCACCTGAAATTTTGAGTAATTGATAAAAATTAAAAAAAAAACAACAACTTACTAAGAAAACATATATGGTGAATTGTGAGAGACAATCACAATACATGACAAACTGAAGCTGAAAGAGAAGCACTGTGGTACTGTTTATCTGTCAAATGTTCAAACTGAAGCACTGTGGTACTGTTTATCTGTCAGATGTTCAA
>JAPQRP010000002.1:31240040-31285300 GCA_037367295.1 Apogon hyalosoma
TATCTGATGACCATGAAAAGATGACAAACTGTATTTTATACCAATTATTTACATGTATTGATAGGATTAGTGGATCAGATGGTTTTGGTCCCTAGTGGATGTTTGGGTCTGTATGGGTTAATGCAAAATGAGCAGTTTTTCATTCTAATCAGAGCGTTTCATACATTGAGTTATCCTTCATTATCTGAACTATGTATCTACAGTAGATGTGTGACAGCCTAAATGCAGCTTTGTGAATGCTGGCTTCAAAACTGTGTGAATTCCTCCTAGATTAATAGAAGTTCCTCTATTTTCATGCCTCCAGAGCTGGGTTCTAACTGGAGCCAGGCTGGACCAGCCAGACTCTGACAGTTTAACCCTCCTCAGAGGTCGTTTCTGTTCTTACATGGTGTCTGTCCAGCGCTGCCTCCTGCTTCAGCTCAGCCCGGTGCTGTGTATCTAATCATACCCCTATCCTGGCCCATCCTGCAGAGATGTGGGAATGAAAGGTCCGATTAGGTCCTGCTGGAAATATTCAGCAGTGTGTGCAGCCCCCGCCCCACCCAGCCCATCACCCCAGCCAGCGGCCCCTTCTAACCAGCCCCTCTCCCCTCAGCCCTGCGCTGCTCAGAGCTGTGATTGACATGTGAATTACAGTGTGTGGTGATGATAATAAGAGTGCTAACCGGGGCCAGGCCTGCTCCTTCCAGCCAGCAGCCAATCCCAGCTGGCACAGCCTGAAAGACAACCGCTGCCACCATCTGAAGAGGCAAATAAAAATGACAAGCTAACTGTTAAAGAACTGCTGATTTTTCACATGTTGTTTTAAAAGCTTTTGTGGCTCTGCCAGACCCTTTTTTTCAGCTCTTTCTCTCTTTTCTCCTAAATCTCACTCTTCTTCTCCCTGACCACATCCAGATATATGAAACCCCTCATTTATCAGAGCAATCTAAAAATAATTCCCCTCCACTGTGGTGAGTCTTTGATAAAAAAAAAAAAAAATATCTGTGTTCAGAGCGATTGCATTCAATGGGACAAAAACAGATAGAGACGTGTGTGACTGTGGGGTTCCTCAACAACCTCCCACCACATACACGCACAAAAAAAATGGATTTCCCTTAGATAATTACTACTTCCTCTAACCATGTATGTTAACAACACCAAAAGGAGCCGTCAACACTTTTCAAACTCTGTCTTAAGCCAGCTAACAATCCTCAAGTGTGTTTGTGTTGGCCTGCTGGTATTGTTCACTTTTCTGCATTATTTTACCCAAACAGTCCAACATAATATGGTAGTTACACATTATAGAATTAGGAAATTACACTCTATCACCCTGCGGATTAGTTTTCCACCTCCTGACATGTTTCAGAGAAGAACAATGCTGATTCTCAGAGGTTTATACTCAAATTGCTGCTCCCCAAGGTCCCTGTGGATCCCTGTGCCCGGCTGAATGTGAGTCCTGCTTGGCAGAGCCAGACTCACCCCGTCTGGGCTGTCACTCTGAGGAACTGAGGAGACATGGAGGAGGAGGAGGAGGAGGAGGAAGGGAGGGGGAGCAACGGCGCTCTACTGAGATCCTCACATGGAGAATCTGACTCTCATTATCAATTACGGCTGTTTTTGTTTCTTTTTACCACAGCCATTAACCGCACTGTTACTGGCAGTCAAAGAGAAAGAGAGAGAGAGGAAGTGAGAGACACACACTGAGAGAAAGGTAATTTTCATCAAAAAGAATTAACTATCCAAACAAGTGAGATGAATGTGCTGGATTAACAGTGGGCCTCCTGAAAATGTTGTGGACAGATGAAGATCTATATGTGTTTAATAGGAAGAGGGTGAGTAGCAGGGGATAACTGAAGGCTTAGGAGGAGAGGGAGGACGAGGGAGGGAGTGGGAGAAGATAATTCACAACACACTTGTGGTGAGTGGAGGAGGCTGCGTGTTGGCAGCGATGCATTGTTCTGCTCCTCCGTCTCTCATGCCCTCATCCCTCGTTACCCACCCGGGCCAGGTTGAGGCGCGAGGAGCCAGTAAAGGCTGGATGCCGTGGCACATGAGCCATTAAATCTTCCTACACTGTGGGCAGGAGGAAGGCGGTAGTACCAGGACTCATGCCCGGGCTTTTCCAATGGCTGCCAGGCTCACAGCCTCAGAGAGTAGAGAGTGAAGGTGGTGAACAGAAGAGAGGAGAAGTCCTGGCAGCAAAATCAAACAACAAACACATTTGAGTGGGCGCTTACATTGTAGTGCTCTGTTATCTGGTTTACCCAAAAAGAAAACAGTCATACAACTGATCCAGCATTGTGCTGTGATGACGCCAATGAGGACCTGAGAGGAAGCAAAGAGGACTTCCAAAGGGTGTCTCCAGCAGTTTAGTGCTGCATTAATATAACATTTATGGACCAGAGGGAGAAGACATGCATTCTTTACAGAAGCAGAAGTCCAGATATTTGTGTAAAAACAGACTCTGGTACATGAAAAACGACTGATTTCAGTTCAATTAATGAAAAAGTGAAGATACTGTGAAGATAGACTCTGAAAAGTGACTGAGAGAAAGAGAGAGAGAGAGAGAGAGAGAGAGAGAGAAAGACAGAGAGACTATAACACACAACCACTTCCTGTGGGATTAATAAAGTATTCTGATTCTGATTATTTATTAACCATCATTTGGTTTTAGGACACTGTCCAGGACAGTAACTCTAATGTAAAGCTTGACAAATAATCCTGACCCATATGGTTCGATCAGCTGTAAATGAATGATGGTTTGTGATGCACTGTTACATACTGGAATACATGCAGATTCCTTCAGTGTCCTAAGTATATTATACACTATAGACAGCAAAATGTCCAAATCCCAGCCCACATTATTCCCACAAAAACTGTTCACTTATTTTCAAACTGGTGATCACTTTGTTCCTGGATGCTGCTTTTGGATCAGATCATGACTATGATTGAAGACCCTGGTACTAAAAGTACTGAAGTCACATTTTTGGACAATTCAACAAACGTGTTGTATTTGTTTAGCTAAGTCCACCCTATAAATATTTTTAACAGACTTTTTTTGTGACTTGAGTACTTTTAGCACCATGCAGGGTCTTCAATTATATGTTTCAAATCATATTCTTATTTCATTATTTTTAACTCATTAGTAGACCTACACAGCTCCTATTTCAACTTTTTTTTCTTGAACTTGTTTCAACGTGAATGTAAGAGATGGATGTGTATTTACACATTCAATGAAATATCACATAAACATAAAATGTGTCGTGTTCATACTGTCTATGATGAAATCAAATGAAAATCCATTTGAATGTCACTGGCTTTATTTCAGCAGTGTCTCAAAGTTTTCTTATGGGGGTTATGAATGCATGTTGGCCTAACTAAACCCAGTTTTGGTTTAGGATTCTATAAACAGACTGGATGTTTAAAGGTCAGAATCTGAAGTCACTTACACTCATAACTCTGATCACATCACCTAATGTAATTTTTTCCAAGCTGAAATATCTTCCTCCATTACCATTTTTTTTTCATAAGCAGAAAATTGGCAGAAGGAGAGTAGACAAATATCTTTGTCCATCAGTTAACATTGAAGATTTTTGCTTTATTCAAGTTTGTTTTTAAAACTTCAAAGAATGTTTTGTGTTTCTGATAGAATATTTGGCGGATGATTTTTGAGTAATTCTGTAACTGGTGTTGATATTGTTGAGTTGAGGACACTTACATGTGGATCTTTAACTTTCTTGTCACTCATGTGTTTTGCTGTTAATGCCAGTTAAAGATCTCCTTTTTCTTACCTACACATAATGGCAGGAGTCAAATTGAAATAAAGACATGTTTGAATCTTCAAAGCAGGAGACTAGATACGACTGTGTTGGCAGATGCAGTCAGTTAACACCTTCAAGGAAGGACCGATTCTGTCATTACAGCAGCTTGAGAAGCAGAAGCGATGAAGAGAGTTTGTTAGTGCTGCACAGCGAGGATCCCTGCAGGGACTCGACAATCTGGACCTCAGACAGCTGTACCCCCTGAGAGAGGGACGAGAAGGGGCTTATGAGTAGCAGATGTGACAGACACACACACCCACCATGGAACTGATGACATGTCAGGGTCAAAGGAATTTGTCACTCTATAATCAGTCATGTTGTGAAAGGCTTTGACTGCTTCTGCTCTTGTCTCCCTCCTTGTCTTTCTCAGCATGTGCAGTCAGCAACACATGAGAAGTGACTTGAAACAGCCTAGAATAGATGGGCACAATTAGTACCTCGTTGTAATAGTGTGCGTGTATTTCAGGTGAGCTTTCATTCACGTCCAATGCTCAGAACTCACTTTCCATTAGTGCTACAACACAGTAAGTGTGTACAGCGTTCTCTATTCAAACACTCCACATATGTCACAGAGAAGGGCTGGTGAAAGTTTGACGTTTGGCAGTGAGTGGGCATCCGCTCCAGCAGCACATGCCCAGAATAATCCTCACACACACACACACACACGCGCGCACACACACACACACACACACACACACACACACACACACACACACACCCAGTCATACAAAGCACACTAACTGCTCAGCATCAGGATCCAACTTAAAACAAACCATCAGGGGGCCCCGTCAAATCCACTAAGCACTGAGCAACAGACAGACAGCCCTGTTTATAAACACACACACACATGCACACACATACACACACACCTATTTGTGAGCGTCCACGTGCACACATACTGTAAAGGCAGATGCCTACCATGACTGTGCGGCTGGACGTGATTATTCTTTGGGCACCAGCCTGAAGCTCTACACACACACTCAGCCTAAGTGTCAGCCATCAAGTCACGGTGAAAGACACATGACACAGTGAATAAACAATCCATTTATAGCTTTACGTAGAAAAAAACAAACCGACCAAGACCAAATTTAATTCATAAAAGCCTGAGTTTAAACTAAGTAACAGACACAAACTCAAGCAGCTACAAGAAAAAAAAACAAAAAACATAAACGTCATGATTTATGTGTTGCAGTGGAATCCCCAATTTTGCTGATTTAAAGTTTCAATTACAAACCAATTACTCGCAAATGCTTATTAATTAGGCCACTGATGCGCAAATCAACAGCATGCGAGTATCCCCGAAGGCGCAAAATGATCGGAAAGCCTAATTGCGGCCGGTCATCAAACATCCGCATTAATGGAAACCTGAAGCCCGTGCCAAATTGGATTTGAGTGTCTTGTTTCCGCCAAGCGTGCGTATTTGTGCTTTAATAAGAGGAAACATGTGTGCCAAACATCCCCGAATGGGACAATACAGATTTGCACTGGATTAAAGATCATAAAACAACGAGAAGGAGCTTCCTGTTGTGCTTTGGAGAGCCAAGGCGGTCACTTGACTGCACGCCCGTCATCACTCGCTTGACATCCCATAATCCCACGACGAAGATTTATGACCTGACTGCTGAAGACAACATGGAAAAATAATCCCTCAAACTTTGTGTGGAATCTACCCGGGCTATTTCTATCGGTTTCTATGCGTCTTTTATTTCGGTACAGAGGCCAGTGCGCACGCAGACGCGCAGGGAGATTCTATTATTTATGTTGCGCCTTTCTTCACAACTCTTAGGCCCCCTGTTTGGGATGTACTTGGTTACTGTACTTAAAGAAAACGACAAGTTAGGAAAGAATAAACATAAATCCAGACCGCGGTTCTGAAACAGGTTATGATGACAGAGAACATGTGATTCCGGTTGGTCATAGTTCTCCATTTCCCGGCTGTTGTCAGAGATTTCCATCACCAGCCAAACCAACCGTTCCATAAACACAGCCCTCATTTGTTTTCTCCTCAGAGCAATTATATCATGTGATTAAAAAACATTTTAAATAGAGCCTTTGCTGAACTTTATTTGTGTAAAGCGGATCTATTTCATGTCGAGCAGTAATGTAATAATCCCGAGCTGTCATTACGGCCCAGTTTCCCCTTGTGCGCAAAACTCCATCTGATCTCCGCACTTATGAGAACCAGACTGGCGCACACCCTGCACCGGGCACCGCAAAAAAAAAAAAAAAAAGTCATCCTGCACCTCCTCTTAAACCGGACAAACGGGAGACAACAGACGGCTCTAAGGAAAGCCTTCAAATTAATATAGGAAATGTTAGCCTTAACACAAATGCAGCCACTTTCATTGAGATATTTTAGATTCCAGATGGTCCGAATTAACAGACTTAAATATTTGTGACTTGACTCCACTTCCAGCGCCTTGAAATGTTCCTTGTATTTATCTATGCGCTGTCTAAATGAATAGAAGCAACATGGAAAACACGCAAGTCAATCAAACAGCTTCTTTGTGCTAAACTAAAAAATAACCCAAAAGAAAAATGTGCTCCTCTAACGTTAAAGTAAACACGTTGGAGACTTAAACCCACTTTATGAAATGACTTCGTCTGCTCTGGGTCTAAGTCATTTCCAGTTTCTTTGCTATTATTTTCCACTTTCATGTTATTTCTGGTAATCCATATTTTACACCTGCATTATATTACAAAATGTAATATTGAGAAAAAAAAAAAAAGTGCCTGAATAGTGTCATCTGACTTAACATAACTGTACAGTAGCGCATCGCACTGTCCCAGATGCTTAAAGACCAATGAGGCTATACCAGCACACTGCAAAAAATATCTGTCACGTAACCAAGATTAATTGTAGAATGCATTTAATAACCTCCTAAGACTTTTTGACCATATAATTAAAGGTGTTTCCTTGTAACCACGTCAGAACAGTTTTGGATCTAATGTCACTTGATAAACCTGCTGATTAAACATGTGCCATGTTGGATTTTTATAAAGTGAAGAAATTTAAATCAATCAATCAATCAATCAAAAATAAATATGCCACTATGTTATGGAAACCTATTCAGTCACATCTCTGGTAACATATCTCACCATTTATTTAACCCATAAAGATCCAGTGCTATTTTTGTGGTAGTTCCCAAATAAAATTTTCTCTCTCTTTAACCTTTCTTAAGTGATTTATCACCATTTATTATAATATTGTCCACTGTTTTTTGTTTATTTGTTTTTGTTTGTTTGTTTTGTTTTGTTTTTTTTTTTTCCGTGGATTTCCTATTTTAATTCATTGATTGTGTAGACGTTCGTAAAAACTATGAGTAAAGTTGAAGATTATTACATCAAACACAGAGAAAACGCAAGAAAAAGTGACTTTTCCAACAAAATATATCATTATATCATTAAATATATCATTTACTAAACCCAGTGTCTCCATCCACTGTCACTGATGAAACTCCATGAGTTTTACTGGTGAATCAATGTTGTAAAAGATGACAGTGTTTCCACGGTAACTACGGAGCCTCTGAACGTCCAAATGGTTATATCTGATGACCATGAAAAGATGACAAACTGTATTTTACACTAATTATTTGCATGGACTGATAGGATTAGTGGAACAGAAGTAATTAAAGAGTTTTGATGAGTGGATGGTTTTGGTTGCCGGTGGCTGTTTGGGTCTTTATGGGTTAAGACAAACACCATTCTGAGCCCGAGTTAAGGAAGGGTGGATATTTCTTGCAGTGCAGGCCCATGTGGAGGAATGCACGCTGCGCTCTTCCCTCCCTCTCTGTGACGCGCAATGGGGAAACAGAGAAATAAGTCCTCTGTGCAACAGAAGAAAGTGGAGACACTAAAACGGGTAAAGGGAGAGAGGGGGAAATATTATAGTAAGGAAGGGAGGCGTGCCAATAATCAAGAATTTGGATGAAGGCGCGCGTCTTTGGGAACACATGGGAACGCACAGGATCAATTACGCAGCGTCACAGAGCCGCCGCGAGAGAAGAGGGGCTCCCTGAGGTGCTGAAACTGCCGCTGCTGCTTGTTCTGCCCCGTCCTGCTCTGAATGAGCCGGTGACCCCCAACTCCCTTTCGGGACAAAGTCAAAGCTCAGAAGGATATAGGACTCAGACGCAGAGACGGGCTCTTCTCGCCAGGATGCAGGGTCTGAGCTCCCGCGCCCATGCGTTCTCGGTGGAGGCTCTGGTCGGGAAACCCTGCAAGAGGATGAAAGTGTCGGACTCAAGTTCAGCCGAAGACACCGGCAGCGATACGAGCATCATCACCGGTGAGACGGAAACTGAGTCTGGATCTGCAACAATTACTCTGCGCTTTATTTACTCGCATTTTACGCACAAGACGAAACCAAACACCGACCCATTTTGACTCCCCAGAACCATTGGCTCTTATCTTATCTAATCTCATATGTTCAGTTATGCCTTAAAATATATCAGATAAAGTTAGTAAGTTGTCAAAGTCTCCCTGGCATCTGCTATAATGAATTGAAAATCTGCGTCAACTTCGTTCATATAAAAAGTTATTTTACTAATAACCACAGCGTCTTTATATGTTTACAAACTTTCTGCAAAGTCCTAAATATTTTTTACTACTAGTCCATAACCGTAAAAGTCTCCGGGCTGCGTCCTCATTCAGTTCTTTTGCACCTTTTAGGCCTGAACGAATATCCGGTCAGCCAGATGAAGAAACCAGGTTCCAGTCCGCGGAGGTCAGAGGACTCTTCCTGTGACCCGGAGAGACTGGCTGTCAGGTCCGGGTCCACAGAGGCCGACCCGGGTGGAGAGGAGGACAAGCCGAAGGAGAGCGACCGTCTGCCGGACAGAGAGGTCCGGGTAGAGCTGCAAGGCTCCGAGCTGTGGAAGAGATTCTATGAGATTGGCACCGAGATGATCATCACCAAAGCTGGCAGGTATAAACTCTGGATGAAAGGGGCAACATTTCTGTCAGTGTTTAGAGCAACGAAGGGAAATGTGTTTACAAACCGGAACGAACTGCAGCCTTTAGGTGCCCTTTAATGACTTTGTTCATGTCCCATATGTCTAATTAATTTCCCTACATTTTCTGGTGTGCTCTGTCAGAGTCCATAATAGTGCAAACCTATGCCTTTTGTTTTAATTATTTTATTCCAATCATTTTTAATCTGTTTATGCAATTCCATTTTATTCTATAAGATTTTTGACTCTTAAAAATCTTTGTAATTCCCCCCTTTTTAATAAAACCAAAACTAAATAGACTCTTTACGCATACGTTTGTCATTTTCATTAATCTGTCAGTAACTGAAGGTTTGCGTATGAAAAACAGGCTGCACTGCGCATAATCAGCACATTCGTATTTATAGGAACTGTTCTGCGGTTACAGGTGTGCGTTTATCAGGTGTCTGGACATTAAACAGCCTGTCAGATATGAGCAATACAACTGTCAACATTCTTCTATGCAAATTAGTTGAACGAGGAAATTATCTGTTGTGAATAGAGGCTTATTTACACCACAGCCTGAAGGTGAAATAATAGTTTATTGTATTATTGGGTTGAAACATGTACCTGTAATTTCAATCTGTATTTTGTTTTACATTGCACACTAGAACAGTCTTTTTATCCTGATATGTTGAACTTTAGTGAAGCTCGGAAAATTATTAAATTTTGTTGGACCCCATTAAAATCTATTTTAAAAAAAATTCCCAGCCTTTTGGAAACTACACAGACCTGCATGATGAGAACATGTGTCTCGTGGCATGCATAGTTTTAGGCTGATCCAATTATCTCTATTTCCTAATTTCAAGGAAATTCAACTGATCTCTTCTTCTAAAAATGAGTTATTGGAGTTACTAACGACTTGCTGAAATTTTGGTTCCGTTTATTCAATTACCGAAACCAGCGCTGTAAATCTCGGCAGTGGAGATCACGGCCCTTTGAGGTCCCTTAACTTTCCTCTGGCGTTTTACGCACAGTTACAAAAAAAAAAAAAAAAATGTCCCCGAGTTCTTGCTTCTGGTTTCTTTTTGTTTTCGAGCCGAACATAATAACAATACAAACATACCATCAAGGAAGGAAAGGCTGTCACTGAGCAGCATTTCATGTCTTTTCTGTAATTATCATGCTTCTCTTTAGGAGGATGTTTCCCTCAGTGCGCGTGAAAGTGCGCAATCTGGACCCGTGCCAACAGTATTATGTCGCCATGGACGTCATGCCCGTGGACTCCAAACGCTACAGGTATGTGTTTAACGCCTCCAGTGTAACGTGTATTAGTTCACTTTCATTCTCATTTATTCACAAACCTTCCCGTAGGTATGTGTACCACAGTTCGCAGTGGATGGTGGCGGGAAACACGGACCACTCGTGCATCTCTCCTAGACTGTACGTGCACCCGGACTCGCCGTGCGCAGGAGAGACGTGGATGCGTCAGGTCATCAGCTTCGACCGAGTTAAACTCACCAACAATGAAATGGACGATAAGGGACATGTAGGTAACACATCTGTGTGCAGTGGACGTGGACGTGACATTGATAAGCACTGTGGGCTGCATGCGCACAGGAGGCCCACGGGTGAAAATAGAAGCAGCTGGTTTTATTTGTTATCAGTTTTTATTTTTATTATTCAAGTTTTTTCATCCGTAAAGGTCCAGTGCTACGTTTGTGTCGCTTCTCAAATTAATTGTTCTCTATTTAACATTTTGTAAGTGATTTATCTCCATTTATTACAATAATTTCCTCCGCATTTTGCATTTTTCACTGTATTTCCTATATTTAATTTAGATGTTCATGAAAACTCTAAGTAAATTCAATGGTTATATCAAAAACAGAGAAAACTGAAGAAAACGTGACTTTTTCAGTAAAGAATCATGAACTGAACATAAACCCAGTCTCTCCACTCACTATCATTGATCCAACTCCATGGATTTTATTGGTGAATCAATGTTGTAGAAGATGACTGTGAGCCTCTGAACGTCCAAATGGGTCAAATCTGATGATTTTACACCAGTTATTTACATATATTGATAGGATTAGTGGATCAACAGGTATTAAACAGCAATTGCTTTTGGTTGCTGGTGGATGTTTGGGTCTTTATGGGTTAACATCTTGATTTATTGAAAAAATAATAGTCTGAGGATTTTATTTATTTTTAATATATATATAGATTTTGTTCATGTTAATTCACCATAAAGAAGTAGCTGATACAGACATGAAAGAGGATTAAATGAGTCTTTAACTGTTGTGACAGCTTCACTCATGTTGGGGTTGTAGTCAAACACATGTCTGCTGTAACGCAGGACCATTTCTGCAGAAACCTGGAAAGCCTGATGGGATAAAGGAAGTGGAAATCCTTCTCTGCTCCAAAACTTCCTGCAAAAGTTCACTGATGTACAGATGTGACAGATGTGGGAACTGCAAAGCCTGTGCAGGGCTTTTGACTTGATCCTAGTGTTTATACAACCACACATGAATTTAGTGGGTCGTCTGTGTGGAGGAGTGTGTGTCGTAGCGTTTGAGGAGACCGTGAAGGAATGAAAAATCAGTGATTGCTCCGCAGAGATGAAACCTGCTCCTCTGATGAGCTTCACATTTGGCTTGTTTTAGTTGAAGAAGTGTTGATTTTCTGATTTATTTTTTGAAGCGGTCTCATAGAGCCTGCATGAAAATAGATTGGGAAAGAATCTTTTTATTTTAAAATATTTTGCTGATGTGAATCTGTATTTTTCTTTTCTCTGTACACAGACACATAAAACCATGTACAAAACCTTAACCTTGTTTAACTGTAATTTAACATATTTTTCATTGCTTTTTGATTTGTTAAATAACACATATGCAAACTCACGCAAAAATAATCTGGAATTTTTGGGGGGATTTTTCTTTTTAGCAATAATACACTCTATCAACAAAATTGCATTTGTTTTCAGTTAGTCTATGTGTATCATATTGCTAGTCTGAAGTTGTTGAATTACACATTTTATGCTAAGATTGTTACTATGGGTAAATTTTTTTTGTTTCGCTCTACATCATATTACTGGATCTTGACCTTGCTGTGTTAAGCACCTTGAGGTATTTTAAATGGAGTTAAAAAAGATGAACTGATAATAGCTTCACTGCGACAGCCAATATATGTTTGCAGTGTGTTATTTCTGCTTTCACCAATTTTTGATGAATAACTTGGAATTGTTGTAAATTCTCTTTTGTATTTTATCATCAACTTATCGTCACGTTTTTCCTGATGTATTTAATTTCACTCATGAGATATTCATATTATAATTGCAGTCAAAGCACATAATTTCATTTTTCCTCTGTTGTTAGTCTTTCAAATGAAGACTTAAACATCCATAATTGTTTAATTGAATTGAACTATGCGTTTAAGGTGCAGTTTAATATTTAGGTAATTCATTCATGTCATGAAAGTTAAAATATTACCGTTATCTTTCTATTCAGATCATTCTGCAGTCGATGCACAAATATAAGCCACGTGTGCACATTATCCGACATGACCCTCGGATGGACCTGTCACAGATCCAGTCTCTGCCGGCTGAAGGAGTGCACAGCTTCTCCTTCCCAGAAACAGAGTTCACCACGGTCACAGCCTACCAGAACCAACAGGTAACAACACTCCACCAAACTGTCGTCATGTGCAGAAGGCTCAAATACTAACCAACATAATCAAAAACAGTAGTTAACTAAACATGTCTGAGAAATATTTGCAATGAAAGCTCTTCTTAGAGTTTTTCATATCCAACATTTAACATTTCTCTGAGTGTGTGTGTTTATCTTGTATGTTCTGGTAATATTGGAAAAGCAGATGTCCAGACTTTGTCATGAACACGGTGATTGTTATAGTGATCCATTCAGCAGCTCAGGCTTCTTTGACCTCACATAAAAATGTTGAAACCTCATGAACATCATGAAGGTGGGGAGGCCCACTTCCCTGTGGTCTAAATCATAGATTGCGTCGCCCTGATTTTCTGCTGGCGAGCTGCTCACAGAGGGTGTGTGTTCCTGTGCAGGGGAGCTGACCCCGCTGTTGGCTACCATTTCTCCAGTAACAGAGCCATCCATGGGGACTGGCAGCTCTTTTCATCAGGGCTCATTTTACGATCAGTGAATGTATTATTACAGAAAGTCAGTAATGAGCTGTGACTGGGCTGGCTGCTGGAGTCCGTAGCTATTAAAGCACCAAATAAAACTGTACGACCCGAACCCCCTTCTCCAAGAACCCTGTTTGACATGGCCGATCGCCCTGGGTGCTGCTGGGAGATGAAGTCCCCTAGGGCCAGCTCTGCCACTCTCCAAGCTGTTGTAAAAGCTGAGCTCATTGTTAGCTTAACACGTCATATGGCTGACAAGTCCACACTAACCGTATCTATTTCTGTCTCTTGGGTAAGATCACCAAACTGAAGATCGACAGGAACCCGTTTGCCAAAGGCTTCAGAGATCCAGGAAGGAACAGGTACAGAAAACCTCACCAAACATCAACACTTATTTCAAAAAGTACTTCACTAAAGGACCCAAGAGAGATTTAAGGTTTAACCGCTGAAACTGAACACCATATAAAACCTTCAAATGAAGTTGAACAGTGTAGTGCAGAATTTCACACCTTTCAGAACCAATATTTTAATACCTATAATAACATTTTCAATGCTGCCAGTTTCCTTTGGTTAAACAAAGATTATTTCCAAAGACTGTGTTTGTGCACAGGTAACTGAAAGTCACATGATATGGACATGATGCAAAGACTATTAAATCATTCTAACTTCAAATAAAATAAGAACAATATACTGCAACAACAATGCCTTCTTTCCATGGTCCAGCCTTTCTCGTTTGATAGTGATGTAGTGATGCTACAACTTTCATGTAAAGAGTTCTCAACTTTATGTGACTTAAAGCACATTTTTGATGGAAAATAAATTCTGATGACCACCTTCATGAATAAAAAAAAATGACAAAAAAAGGAAAAAAAATTGTTATGCTACTGTAAGCCGTAAAGTGTGTATGTATTCTGCTCATCACCGTGTTCATGAATGTAAATTCAGTGTGTTCCACATCATATTTCCATGGTAGACACTTTCATTAGCACAAAGGTATTTCAGAAGAACTAAATTTAGTTTTACTGTATCTGAGAGAATGTTAGCTAACCAACAGTGGCAAAATGTGTTGTGGATTCGACTGTAGCTGCCAATGAAATTGTACATTAATGTATGACACATTTAGATATATAAATGACTAACTGATGGGCAGTAACACAGGCTTTATAGCCCACTTGGTGGTGCTTAGACCCATCGGGAATGGCTATTGTTTACATGTTGGCTAAACCATCTCTTTGTTATTGCAATTTAAAACTACTTAAATGATCCTGATTCGAAAATATACAAAGTAAAAATGCAGGTTATTTATTTTACAATATGGAGTAAAAGTAAAAAGGTGTCAGATCAATTTTCATGTAAAGTACAGATATGTGGAAGCGTACACGCAGCTACGAAGTCACGTAGTTCATGACTCCATAAGTGTGTGTTTTTGTGGACAGGGGGGTGTTGGACGGCCTGTTGGAGTCTTATCCCTGGAGGGGTCCACTCAGTTTGGACTTCAAGCCATTTGCCGTGCAGCTCCAAGGTACTGTCCTGTACTTCTCGTCACAGCCTTGGTCCAGGCTGAGCTATTGTTTTTGACATTTGTGTTTCATGTTGCTGATGTGTTTCGTCAGGGAGCTCGGGGTCGACCACTGCCAGTGTTTCTCCTCTGAAGACTCAGCTCCCTTTCTCCTCTTCCTCATCCCTTTATCCGTTCTCTGTGTCGGCGTTCTCCTGCCAAGACGCCGCTGCCCTCCACACCCTGGCCCTCCCCCTCTATGCAAAGACCTCGGTGGTGTCCCCCGCCTCCCCGCTGCCCGCCAGAGCCTTCTCCTCCCTGGGAGCCGACAGACTACGAGGCCTCCCCCCGCTGTCTCCTCTGACAGACCTACCGCTTCTCTCTGCACTGCAGGGAAAGAAACCTCCTCACTGTAGAGATCCATGCCTTCACGGGTCTCCGGGGAGCTCCTCTTGTCTGATCCCCCTCCACAGCCCCATCAGCCCTCAGGGGTCTGCTTCTTCTCTTCTTCCCCACCTCTCTGATGCTGCTGCCGGCCCCTACTGTCTCTACCGTTACAGCTTCCCCCTAAACGCCCAACTTGCAGCTATTTCCCGGCACAGCAAACTAGCTGAAGATACCACAGACTGTCTGCTGCGCCAGTCTCCGTGGCACCCGACCACCAACCACTGCCTCTGACAGCTGGACCGCACTTGCAGGCTCCGGCCCATTGAGAGTAACGAGCCAAAGCTTGTTTCAGACTTACAACAAAACAGAAAGGGCTGCTTCTCTGTAGGAGACGAGAAGTAACAAAACAAAGAGTCAATATGAAGACAGAACTGTGACTCATGTTCTCAAGAGCTGTTTTTTTTTTTTTTTTTTAACCTTGTGCTGGATTTACCACCACAAAAACTGATCCCGAAGCAGCTCATCCACACTTTGCATGATCAATATGCTGAACGTCGGAGAGAACACAAATGTAGACAAGATGTAGATTTCTTTTGGGATAGAAAGCACAGTTTTTAATGCTGCCAAAGAAACATTTAATTCCCCCAATGATGTTACCAAAGAGCTTCTGCAGTAGGACCTAAGGTATGTAATAATATAAATATCAATGAACATGACTGTTAAACTGACCATAAGTGCCCATTAAAGTATTTTTCATACTTGTTGTGTAGAACATCCACCAGTATTCAGAGTTTTCATAGTCATTCCATACAGTAAAACCAGAGAAGGGGTGAAAGAGACCACATTCATTATGCTGTATTCATATAAAACTGACTTTCCCAAAATGGGTCACAACTGGCAGAGAAAAATACTATGATCATTACGTATTTTATTTATGTATATTAGCATTTCTGTTGTTGGTTTCCTGTTTGTTAGTTAATGAGTAGTGTGTTGCTGGCTAACATTACTTTTCAGTGCGGAAAAATGGTGAAAAACCCAACTTATTTTATGTGTGTGCGAAAATGGTTCTTCCTGTACCTAGTATTTTAAAATAAAATGTGGTCAAGACCTAATTGAGCTTATCTACTGTTTTACTACAGATGAAATAGAATAACATTATTTTTATTAAATATATTTTTATATTTTATACATTATTCTAATGATATAGAGGATTAGCTACATTTTCTTTATGGTTTAAATAAGAGACAGTTTCTCAAAAACTCATTCAGGTTTTTTAAAACAACTTCAGTATTTGTATAATTTCTCTTCGGTCTGACTGAAATGGAAAACTGTGTTTTGCTCAATAGCTAAATTTAGCTAAACTTACGTTGCTTGCTAACATTAACTGCTGTTAGCATGCTAGCTAGTGTCAACAGGTGTGGCTGTTTAAAAATCATATGCATTTGATTAAAACTAGTGCTGTCAAATGATTAAAATGTTTAATCAGATTAATCACAGGGTTGCTGTGGATTAATTTTGATTAATCATGATTAAATAGCATTCATTTTTAATCTATATTAACTGCGTTTCATTTTGCATGAGCAAACAGACTCTATAAAGAAGGGAATACATATGCACTTAATGTGTTTGTGCATGCGTACAGTAACTCTACTTGGACAAACTGCCCCAAATGCATTGTCAGAGATGTTCAGAGTCATTCTGCACTGCAGATGGGTTAACTGCATTACATTTTTTAATCAGATTAATCATGATGATGGATTAATCCTTGTAATCGAGTTAATTTTGACAGCCCTAATTAAAACTTAATCTCGTATTTCTCAACTATTCATATCAAAGGTAACAGTATTCATCTTATTAATACCAGAAACTGACTTAAATTACTTACAGGTAATGGGAAGATTTTCGCACATGCGTAAAACTCATCATTTTTCCAGAACAGATAGTATAACTAGTGAAACTCATTTATTCAACATTGTTTTATGGTGAAAGTTGAAAATCAAATTCATGGTGTAAATTTAGGTCCAGAGGAGGCACCAGATTTCTTTCCTGGGTCTCCAGCTGAAAAGGTTTGGGCACCTCTAAAATATGTGAGTAAGAGTAACACATCCACTATTGTGTTATTTAGCAGAAATCCCCTGTGAGGTACTTAACAGTTATTTAGATTTACATAGATAAGTGATTAGATTGAGTTGGGATTCACTGAAACTGAACAAAAGCGTGTTTTGTTTTCTTGTGAGTTTGAGACTGGACTCAGTGTTAGGCTTGGCCACCCCTGACTAATAACATGAGCTCATCAGGTCTCCCTGTGATTGTAGGGGAAGAACAACAGCTGCCAGGAGTCCAGCAGCCAGTTTCCATTCCTGTACTTTATTACCAATAATAGGACTAATCAGAGACGCATGGAGGTGAAAGGGTTATTCTGCAGAGGACTTTATAAAGGTCAGCCCACAACAACACTGGAATGCTCTTTGCCCTCTGAAATGGGCTAAATCAGCCATGTTGTAGCTGTTGTTTAACATAATGCCAGGATAAACAGTAAATCAATACTAGTGTCTGACAACTTGGCTTTCAGAGACATGAGCAAGGCTTTCATAAAAGTAAACCCGAGAGTGCCGTGGTGAGCTGAGAGTCATGTCGAAAGCAAACCTCTCACTACTGTGGCCTAGCATAATGCTGTGTTTTTTTGCCTGTACCAAAGAGGGCACGCCCGTTCAGCCGCTGATGTGATAATTCCTGCCTTCAGCTCAAACTCAAAACTAGCACCATCCCTCCCTCCATCCCTCCATCCCCCCCGCCCTTTCAGCAGTGCTACGAACCGGTGGTTTAGGCAAAGCGGGGGAAATGGCCTGTTTCCCGACAAACGGTCATAACGAAACAGCAATTTACTTGTCATGGTTGAGCATGGCAGTGAGCTAATGCGGCACTGGACGTGGAAATAGCAGGAAGGACTTAATTGAGGAACTGAGGCTGGGGATGGCCCGTGTTTTAGCGAGCGGTCAGGTGTGCCGCTATCAAACAGCCTGCCCTTTGTCCACTGACAGACATAATCTGTGGCGGTTATTTGATACTGTCTGTCATTTCTATGTTTGGCTATGTAGGACAATCATTTTAAACTCCCAACTAATTCCTGATCTTTCAATTAGACAAATTGCTTTCATACCAGGAGAGCTGAACTCTGCACCTGCTGCTCTACAGTCACACACACACACACACACACATACTCACACACACATACATAGGAAACATTAAACGTGTGAGCACCTGTCATTAGGATTTCATAAAGATTACCTCAGATAGATAGATAGATAGATAGATAGATAGATAGATAGATAGATAGATAGATAGATAGATAAACAAAATCTATCTATCTATCTATCTATCTATCTATCTAAGTATCAGTTTTCAAAACTCACATTGCTTTTGTATGATCTGTCTCCAGGAATTTGTCCTACATTTGGCTGTAAACCACCTCGGAGTTAACCCTTTATCATCCTGTCAGTGATCATCCTGCTGCTTGTTACCTACGACGTTAATTTGGTTGATAACGTGTCAATAACACTCTTAAAGGCGGTGGCTGGAATAACATGGAAACTGTGCTGATTCAACTCTGTAATAACACGAGAGAAGGGGAAGTTTCTGGGGTGTTCGGCAGTGATTGACAGGCAGTAAAGGGAGAGAAATCTGACCCCGAAGTCATTTGTTTCCAATCATGTGAAATCGCATCCTGAAACAGGAGAGAAGCTCAGCAAAGAGTCAGGACGTGTAAATATACTCTGCCTTCATTAGATTAACATACGTGGCACACACACCACACAAACACATATACGTCACTTATCTCTTAATAATAGTTGCCATATACTCACTCACAAGTTGCACACACACACACAGACGCACAGACACACACACACACACACACACACAGAGTCCTGCACCCATTCATCCTTATGCCCTCCAGCCTCACTCATATTTGGCTCTGTGAGTCCCTCGCAAAGGTTTATATTGGATGCTATTTTCTCTGCAAACTCAATAAAAACTGGTTATTTATCAGGTTAGATTATGGGACGTGACTGAGCTCAGCTGTAAAGTTGAAAGTGAAACCAGCTGTGGATGAAATTGAATTACATTGAGTGAGTAATGTGAAAAGCGAGGGCAGTTTAACAGTTATTAAGCAGCCTTCTACCGCCCTATCAAGCAGGCGTACAGCGCTAAATGATATTTTGCCTCCAAGATCCTGCGAGTCCTCTCCTCTCTTTTTCTCGTGCTTGTCACTGAAAACTAAATTTCAAACCCAGGCCGAGACTCCCGTGTTGTGATGAGGAGTCTCGCAGTGGTAGATCACAAGAGCGATGACAGCGCCAAGAGCCTCTGTGGATTTGCATGTTGCTTTGTATGTACGTGTGTGTCTGTGTGTACGTCTTTGCAGAACATCCATGAGTGTGTTTAGAGAGAGGTCACTGGGGCATTACATAGGCATGTGCTCCTCGACAGCCCGCTGTCTTACAGGAGCAGAGGTTAGACGAGCGTACGACAAACAGCTTTAACATGTGGCCTGGCACCTGGCCTGTATGTGTGTGTGTGTGTGTGTGTGTGTGTGTGTGTGTGTGTGTGTGTTTGGATTTTTCCTCTGCACTCTCCAACTGGGCCTTACACTCATGCCTTTCAGAACGTGCTAATGACAAAGACAGCTCTTCCAATTTACATCTTTAATTTTGAGAAATTTTTTGAATTGGGTACCTCAAAACAAAATGCTGCTTGTTCGGTAATACAATAAAAAAAAAAAAAAGAAAGAAAAAAAAAGGGTTAGTGAAACTTCTTTGAGCCATTAAGTTTATTTGGCAGCTGTAGGTACAGATTACAGAATGATGTGACAAGCTGACATTAAAATGCTGACCTTAAAAGTAAAAAGAATCCAAAAACACACTTTTAAAGGTTTGATATGTGACATTTGTGCATGTTTATGTACTTACATGTCGTTTGTGTTGGAGTGTGTGTTCTGCTGGGAGGTGGTTATTGCACATGAGCGCAAACTCCTTATCTACCGTAAACTAACAGTAGGATAGCGTTGCAAACTTGCGCCACTAAGCAGTGGAGAGGTACTGAGGTCCTGAAGGACTAACATAAATATCATCCTTTGGATTTTTGTGGGAGTCTGAGCCAGGGTCCTGTAAATAGAAATCCGTCAACAGGCCGTCATCATGGATGTTGACGAAGGTGGGTGGTAGCAAAGTACAAATACTTCAAATTCAGTCTGAAACAGTGTTTTTGCTTCATTAGTGTGAAAAATTCCTTATTACCTTTCAGCAGTGGTCTACCAGGAAACAAGATTTCTGCACCTCCTCTTGACTTTGTTTACAGGCTGCAGAAAATCCACTCTGTGATGGAAGATTTGGGAAAATATTGTCTGGTGTTTTGAGACAGAAGAGGGGAGTTAAATGTGGTCCATGAAACGGGGCGCCATCCCACCTAAAGTTACATTAGAAGAAGAAAAAATCTGTTTACATTATCATGGTATAGCTCTTATCCTGTGTTCTGTTGTTCATGTTAATGTATATTGAAGTTGTTTTTAACTGTATTTTGTAAATCTCTGTGTGAATGTTCACTTCATGGGTGCTGGTTAAAATGTTGTCTATATGTAGCTCTGAAAACTTCTGTAGAACAGGTGACATGAGGCTGCGTTCATGATGGAATTTCAGCACTCTAGCCAGTCAGAATTGTTGTAATTTTCTTGTCTATGTGAGATTAGATGATTTTCGCTGAGTTTCTAACAGGCCTTGAGTGAAATACAGATACTTTCAGGACTCCAAATGAACATGAACAAATTGATAAATGACATCATCACCTAACTAGTATAACTGGAAATGTGCATCTAATTATAATCAACGATGTAGGAGAGAGGAGTAACACTGTGGAAGAGACAAAAAGTGAGTATAAAAACAGCCTAAATATGTTTAAAACTACAAATGAACTAGACTCTGTCAATTCTTGTTTTTTTTTTTTATGTTACAGTTCTAACCCTCCTCCTTTATCCAGGCTAAAGTGACCAAAATGAGACACTCTGGTTATTTATTTATTTATTTGTGTAGTTTTAGTTTATTTTTTTTCCAGTTTGGTTTGGTTTTTAACCTCACAGTCCACTTAGGAGCCTAAAAAAAGTCACGGTAAAACATGAACATTTTTAACCATAACATTTTTAAATTTTCAGTCAACATTAACAAAATGGACCAAAAAGAGACAATAGAGAAAACTCTCAATGACAATGTGACTGATTTATATTCAGTGCAGTGATTTGTTTTACACAAAGAACGATACGTCCTTTCACATCCGAGTCTCCAATAACACCAGAAAAAATTAAAAGGATTGTCACTCCTCGCTTTTTTGATAAAGAGTTGCTCGAGGGTCTGAAAAATTGTTAAGTTGGTAACAGTGGATAACTCACTATGCACGTTTGCAGCTTTGTAGACAGACTGTGTGTTATTCTGACTGTGACAGAAAATCATTTTATGTCATTTAGAGGAAAACGATATGTGTTTTAGCCTATGAGTCACTTTTTAAAAGTCGCTAACAGTTTTAACAAATTTTTGAAGTAGCTATCTTTGTTGCGAGGTGCTTTTTGAAAACAGAAGTTGCTGGGGTAGTCTGAAAAGTTGTTAAATCTAGCAACAAAGGTTCGAAGTTGGCATCAATGGTCACAGGTAGTAAAGTTTAGTCCTTAACAGCCTGTTACACTTCTGAGTTTTACAAAGGGACTTTAGTTTAACAGTGTGAGGCCAAACACCACTTGGCTGTTCAGCTACATGGAATATGCCTGGTGGTCAAGTAGGTCGGCTGTGGGTTTCCATGTTTGCATTCTTCGAGTAGTAGGGTTTCATAACTGCAATATGTTGGCGTCACTTTTCTATAGCGGCTTTAAATTATATTGTATCATCTACCTACTCCCTGAATTTTATACTTTATATACGTGAGGGTCATTTTCATCTTAAATTGAATGAACATCAAGACATAGAAAGATGATCCCCTGAGTTGTCCTTCCATATCACACACTAGATACGTAACAAGACGAAAACAACATAAAAGCTGTAGCAAGAAATGGAAATCCAAGAAGACTGGAAGGTGGATAAAAAAATAATATTCATCAAGGTTACTGTTTAGTGTACATTTCAGCAGTACTTCTATGAGTTCTACTTCTGTTTTTTACGTGAATATCTGTACTTCCTCTGAAGTGCAGAATGTTTTAGGCCTACTTTTAATATATCCAGGTATATTATAATCCGTTCCCACTCTATCACACCATCACTGCAGTTGTGTTTTCTGGATTCTTAATGTACAGTATTTGTGTTGGGTGGAGTGTTTTGTCCTCTGTGTTTCTGAGTGCAGGGTGGCTGGGAGCGGCCTGTCAGCACTCAGCTTATAATCAACAAACACAACGCACACTCTGACCCCGGCTGTCCATCATGTGGGCGTCCCCCCTCCTCCACGTAAACACAGTATGTGTGCTATTTCCTTCCCCAGTCTGACTGACCTAAGGGGATTCTACCTACAGGTGTATGGATATGTGTCAATGTTAACATGCATCCGAGTCTGTGTGTGTGAGAGGGGAAAGTGAAGGAGCTCCTCTCTGGTATTGGTTTTGTTTAATACAATCCCATAAATCAAGCCTTTTGGAACAAGAGATGTGAGATATTCTTTTTCTCTTTGCCCCTATCTCTGACAGAGGGATAGATCGTTTTTACCTCTTTTTGCTTCCTGTGTATGACAGGTTATCACTCCTGGGACTGATACAGAAAGAGGGGAGAATAAAAAAGGGGATGGGGAGTGATTGAGTGAGAGTGATGCTCCGTGGCTGATGTATCGGATGGCAGATGAGGAGCTGGGGTGAAGGTACACGGTGCAGGGAAAAAGAATGATTTACCGCCGGCCTGTACTCTCCTCTCCTCTTATCCCTGCCCCGGTTCTTTCATGTCTCAACCCAGGGTCGACCTGCCCGCTGCCCCAGATGGTGCTGTCTGTCTGGGCTGCCCTCTACAGGATGTGTCCCTCTCACCCCCACAACCACAGACCTATACTGGCCTTAATTGATTTCAGGGGGGAAAGGCCCTCTCTCTCTCTTTTCTTTTCCACACACACATGCAGACAGCTTGCCAACAGCTAGTGCCCCCGGTGCACACACACATACACGCGGCTGGCGCTGTGCGCTGTCAACGCTAATTCAATTTGAGACGCGGGACTGTGACTAACTGCAGACTTGCAGAGTGTTTTACCATATGCACCACACACACTCAGACAGACACACGTAAGGGCAGATTACTGCGCACACACGGCTCTGTCATTTCCACTGGTGTAATGATAATGTAATTCCAGAAGTACAAATCCTATTAATAGATCTATTTTCTTCCTTCTACATCCTGTTAAATGAGAAATGCCTAACAGTGTGTCTGCAGGTCCTTAAAAACCCTCAATATGACAATTCTATAAATATTAGCCTGCAGGGGTAATCCAATACTTTGGCAAGTTTTTTAATCTAACTACATTTATGCATCTTTTGATTTCTTTTTGTCAGTGTGAGTCAAGCTCTTCTACATGAAAATCCCCATACACTGAACTTAATACTTGTACTTTACTATTCATTAAGTGCAGAATAACATAACCCTAATGACCATCTTCCTCCATAAATCATATCTCTGCACTAGATCACATATAAACTTCACCACTGCAGTGCTTCTAATATTTATTTTCAAAATTCAATGTTGAATTTGGTTAAAAACAACCTTAAAGGTTATTGCATTAAATTGTCTGACATACCTGTAAATGCCCTGCAACTTTAGGTTTTAACAAATACAGCGATGTGTGTTTACACCATAAATATGTCAGATTTTATGATGCATTTTAATATACTGTACCGTTTTAAAGCCCATTTAAAGAGTAATCAGGAAATTCTGCTTGCAGGAAGGCATGTACAACAACTTCCAAGCTACATTAAAAACAGCACTGCAGAAAGCTAAACAGAGGAAAAGGAGAAAAGGCACGAAGTGTTTTTGCAGTTTTGCTGCACATGGAAGCAATGACAGCTTTAATTTATTTGATTCAGCCTGAGGCAACACTTCCCAGCGCGAGGTGACGAACTTTAATGTAATATGGATAAAGGAAATGTGGCACACATGCTGCGCCGCTCTCATATTCTGATAACATGTCGACACAAAGACTGGCAGACAGCCTCAATAAAGAGGAAAGACAAGGCTACACGTCCGTGTTCACGGGTTGTTTCACTGTAAGAGATATCAGGGTGGGTGATGGGGTGAGGTGAAGGTCAAGTGGAGGGAGGTTAACAGGGTGAGGGGAGGGGTGAGGGGAGGATCAGGTGTGTCTGACTGAGGTTCAGAGGGTGTGAGCAGGAGGAGACTGGTTAAATCTTAATGAAGCATGTTCTGGAGAGCAGCGATGGACAGGGCCAGCTGTACTGCCGTGTGTGTGTGTATGCATGAGACAGTAAAACTGATTAAAAGCAGCGTTAACACATCTGACAGGAAACAATGGTCAAGAGGTGAGTGGAAACTGGGGGGAAGCCTCGGCCTGCAGCGATTAGACACACAGCGGCGGCAGATGGAGACTGGGGAAGCCCTGTGTGTCAGCGATTGGTCACACATGCCCATCGATATCTGAGTAGAACCAATCAGCTCAGCTTCCTGTGTTTGACCTGACCCTTCACACCTGGTAATTGAATATTTCAACTGAGGGGCTGCGAAGGATGTGGACGATAAGAAAAGAGGAGAAGCAACCTGATTTAGGACACTTTTATATTTGAAATACCATTTTTTACATCTACGCACTAAAGTAATAATACGATTTAAGAAAAAAAAAAAGAGGATGAAATGTGACCATAAAACAACTTCAACATGTTTCCCACAATCCTACACATATTTAAACCATAAAAGAGTGATATGTTATTACAGACACAAATGTAATTTCAACCCATTACACTTTTATTACAAAGGGGTTACATGTAAAAATATTTATGATGGTAAAAAGTATGTAGAATCAATAATACAAAGCAAAGCGCACTTGAAAAATCTGAGGCACTTACCATTTGGTAGGATTTTACAGTAACAGTACCCTTATAATAAGTAGGTTGTTAACACTTTACAAATGATTAATAAAAGTTAAAAAGGTCATAACACTTGAGGGACAGGATAACAGTGACATGTAATAGCAGTTAGCATGCTAGCTAAAAGGATTTTTTTCTGGTCATGTCATCAGTTAGATCGCTATTATAAAATGAGTATTTACAAGAAATACACTTTAAAGCTAAGACAATATTTAATATAATATATAACTGAATGTATTTAATGTATATGCAATTTAATAAAATGTTTCTTGATCAGGTTTAATAACAGCGCTGTATTCTGCTAACCCAGAATACTGTTGACCCTGACTGGCCCTCATGAGGTCACTGATAAATTAAAAATCAATGCAAATACATATCATTGTAGCAGATACAACCAATACAACAGCATTGCTTTTATTTTGAAGGATCGGCTAAATTAACATTTTTTCACACATACTTTCTGTACTTAGCATAAGGCTTATACACTGATTGGTCTGTTAGTCAGTTTCAGCTCATGAAGATGTAAGGTAAGGCCAAAAAAAGAAAGATTGATTCAAAATGCAGAGTTTTTAACAAAACATGGACTTCTAAGTATTTGTTCACTGAAGTCAGAGGTAAAGAAAAAGAAAAGGAACTGAGATATGCAAACAAAGCTGAGCTTCACATTTTCATTGTATCATTGTATTGTTTCATTTAATGCTTTTATAGAGATATATATATAGAGCGGAGCTGCAAGTGTATTGGTCCAACCCTTAAGAACTGTCAAAGTTTCTAATGTGGCCCCATAAGAACATTAATCTGTGCTAATCTGCGCTAGCATTGCTTTAAGATAAACACAGCTGTTTTTCTTACAATTGCAGTGGCACCTATATTTATTTATCAGTTTATCCACGATGAAAGCTTAAAAAAAAAAAGACTCCTTTTGGGGTTAAGATGAGCTTATAACAACATATCTGGTACTCTTGTCTAAGTGGTACATGTTATAATAAAGGTATAGTTTGTGGCTGAAATACAGGAGGAATTCAGGAAAATAGTTTGCATTCCACAAACATGGTACTAAACAGTATTGAGTACTGGTGTGAGGTTTACGCAGCCTGGATTAAATTCATGTATTTAGGTCATAATTCAAATGATAATAAAGAGTAATCATAGTAGTAAGAGTAATAGTAATAAATGTACTGAACAAGTAATATAAATAATATAATACAGAATTATAATATAAATAACATATTCTCTTTTATGCTTCACGTTTCACTCTTGAAGGTTTCTGCACTTTGTTTTTCTGAATTTTGCTGCTGCAATACTGCAATTTCCCCACAGTGGGGAAGTCTTATCAAATGTAATAAACTACATTTCTTAAAACAGCAGAAATCTGCAATCAATTACATATCATAATTAACCTTCCTAACAGTATGTACAGCACATACTTTGTTTTCAGATTTGTTTTACCCAAGATAAATTAAATCAGATTCTTTCTCAGTTTTATCACTTGTGTTACTTAAATATGCTGCACTGTGGCTTTATTGACATGCTGTTATGGTTTTTCCTGGGCATTATTTGACTAAAAACTGTGCGTATTTGCCCAATTTTGGGGCTGTATTTGGAAAACAGTTAAAAAACAAACATAGAATGAATCTGCTCATTGATGAAGTCAACATACAATTTAAATTTTGTGAGTAATAGACGGCCCCAAGCTTATTTCCAGAAACAAAACACCTTCTATTTGTGTAGTACGGTATCTTTTCCCTCGTGGGTGGTGGAGAATCTGTGGAGTTTCTCTCCAACTTTTGTGTTGTGCAAAAACACTTAGCTGCTCCTAAGTCACATAATGATAGGAAAAAGCTTGTTACAGGGGACTAAATTTTGATATACAACTTTGCAGCAGGAGCTTTAGCTGTGTATATTCCTGCCTGTCTGGACTGTATCATATCCTGTGTGTGAATCATAGAGTTTTAACCAGTTCCCTTTGTTGCAATTAGAGCAGCTTTTTTCCCTTAAGCCTGTGTGTGTGTGGCTCTCAGCACCTCTCCCCACTGTGCAGACAAAGACCACGGGGCCACGGGGACGGGACCACCGGCCCACCGGATCCCCACCTGTCAGCAAGTCCCACTCTGCTAAGAACCAGGGTAAGGAGGTGCTGATGGCGCTGGAGGAGAGAGCCACTACATATTATCACCTGACACACATGCACATATACAAACCGCGCAGAGCTCATCCAGACGCCGTTTCCAGCACATCTGCACCAAGCATGAGATGAACACGGCTGAGAAAAACAGGCCTTGGCGAGACTCCTCCGGCTTTAATCATACTTAAAGACGAGAGATGACCGGTGGAGGTTAAAAATAGATTTAAACCAAAACTCACCAAATAGATTTTTGGGGTTCTGACAGCACAAAGAGACATGGAATTTTAATTAAACGTGATCCAACTCCAGGCAGAAATGACTGACAGCTGGTAGATCACTGGGGGCAAACGGGAAGGACTGAGGACTTGAAAGAAGTGTGTGTGTGCTCAGACAAGTCCCTCATCAAAGTGCCTGGTAATAGACAAAATAGAGTCATGTGTCAGTCTGGGGCCACTGATGATGATGGTGAATGTAGTTAAGGTGGCTGAGTGTACGCTGATGATGATTAAGAGGGACGCAAAACGGGTCAAAGGTGGCTCAGTGTCACCGTGTTCAGCTCCCATCGGCTACAGTGTGTTCATGTACATATCTGTGTGTCTGTGTGTGTGCTTGTACACCTGTAATGGCTCCCAGCTGAGTCTCACCTGCCCCCTGGGATACATTCAGCCGTGTGTGTGTGTGTGTGTGTGTGTGTGTGTGTGTGTGTGTGTGTGTGTGTGTGTGTGTGTGTAATGAGGCCCTGGCATGCGAGCGGCAGAAGTCCGCTTCCTCTACAGGTGACACCTTTGACCTCTCATCTGTTCTCTGTTGGAAATGAGACAGAGGAGGGGCACAATGGAAAAACTCAAAGGCATGCAGAACATGTTAGAAACTCTTTTAATAACAGACTTTTCTTGCATATAAGTGTGTATTACATATCAACATTAACACTGAGCAGAGGGCTGGGTGATAAAACAGTAACATCATGATATAATTCTGTTTTTTTGCAATAAATTTCATTAGATGATTATTATTCAATATTTTCCTTTCCCACTAATAAATATAATAAACATAAGCATTAAATCATGAGGTTGCATGTGTGTTTGTGTTTTGTTGTGTTGTATGTTTTCATCTTTTGCCTTAATATTTTGTCTCATTGCATCATTTTTGTCATGTTGAATTCTTGTGTTTTTTTTTATATCGTTTTGATCTTGTCTCATCTCGTTGCATTATTATGGTGGTTTTGCCCTCTGCATCACTGTTGTCTTGTTCTGTCTTCCATTGTTTTAATCTTTTCGTGTCATTTTCATCTTGGTGGATATTTATCATATACAGTATGTTGTTGCATCATTTTCATCTTATTACATTATGGTGTTTCGCACACTCACCTTTTGTCCACATCTTTTGTGTTGTTGTGTCCTTTACATAATTTTCATCTTGTTGCATCTTTTATGGAATTTCTGTATTGGTTACATATTTTGTGCCGTTTTCATCCTGTTGAATTTTTAGGTTTTTGTCTTTTGTTTTGTTTTGTTCTGTCTTTTACATTGCTTTGGCATAGTTGCACTGTCTTTATTTTGTTGCGTCTTTTACAAATAGTAAACACAGAATTCAATCAAAAATCAGCCGATAAAGCTTAAAGTATGATATTCATCATGATCATTAATGGTATTTACTGAAATTTTTTAATCATGGTTTCTGTCCAGATCACCCAGCCCTTATTGAACCTCTTCTACAGCAAAATATATATTTACATATTTGGGTTTCAGCCGTGCAACCAGAACTGGGAGCAATACTGATACAAGGCAACAATACTAGTTCATACATTCTTAGTCATGCAGCTGCTTTTAGTGGTATTCAGTCAGCCTGTCAAAAAAGATACAAATAATAAAAAATACACAAAACACACACAACCAGTTGCAATGAGGTATTAACTATTAGACAAGAGTCCCATATTCTGAATAAATATTAACCACTGATATGCAAAATAAATATTATTCTGGAGGGGCTACATGTGCCGAGGCTGAGGTAGGATTCTTCAACCTCCTGCTCATTTCAACAGTGTTATCGCACCTGGTCACGCAGTCTGGACAGTCTCTGCGAGAGCTCGTCCTGACAACGACACACAAATGTTAGTGCGCAAAAAAAAAAAAAAAAATAATAAAAAAAAAAAATCAGCTGCTTTATAAAAACAAATAATTTCAATTCATAAAGATAACACCAAGTGAGTACAAAATAATCATGACAGCTGACAGATTCTAATTTTTTAAAGCCAATATAAGTAATAACAGTCGACTCCTATGTAAATGTGTATATAACCTATAGAGTTTTATTACTTATAACTACTATCATATACTACTACATAAGTATATATGTGTGTGTGTGTGTGTGTGTGTGTGTGTGTGTGTGTGTGTGTGTATATATATATATATATTGTGTTTTTTTGTGTGTTTATGCATGCACATTTTTTTCTTTAACTTTAATGTGTTGCTGCCTTGACCACAGAATTTCCCTGTTGTGGGATCAATAAAACCTAATCCAAAATAATCCAATCTAATCCAATCTAATCTAATCTAATCTAATCTAATCTAATCTAAATGATTGTTTGGAGGGAAAAGCTGATAAACAATTAAACGGCTGATATCCTCCCCATCTGTATTCCTAAAAATTTAGACACAGAAAATGTATTTTTATGTCTCAAATTACTCTTCACTCCATCAGAAGCTGTAAAACTGTTGCTGAATAATTAAATTAAAGTAATTAATGAGTACATTTGGAACTTGACATCAGAATAACCATGGAAAATGCTTGTGTTACTGAATCCTGAGTAGATTTACAATCTTTAATATAAGCCTGGATGAGAAACTCAAAAGGAAAATCAAAACATAGATGTATTTCAGTGTAAATTACATCAGTGTGTTGTTGCAGCTTTGAAACACTCATTCAGATGATCCACATATGTACAATACCACTGCAAAAACACACTTTTAAGAGCTTCATTATCACAGTGAGATGTTTATCACTAAGTGCTGTATTTTATTTCACTTTTGTGTTATAATAATAATTATTATTATTATTATTACTATTAATAACATACAAGTTATTATTATTGACCCTACTTTGTAAAGTGTCTTTAGATACATGCATATTGTGATTTGCCACAATATAAATAAAACTGGAAATTCACTGAATTGAAATAAGTTTTTAACATGTTTAAGCTAGAGTGTGAATTCTGGTGTGAAAAGCTATAAATTAAATAGGACAGTAATATGTGTATAAGTGTTACCTGCTCTACTGATGCTACAGATGAAGCCAGTGAGGTCGTCTGGCCTGGAGGGAGCTCCAGGTTCAGATCCAAGCTGAAATAAGAAATACACATAAATGACATCTACATAATTATCACTCTGTTGATCATGTCTTACACTAAGTGCATCTGACAACAGCTTAGTTTAAAATGCAGTGTTGATAATATTTTTTTTATATTACAGGAAAGTCTTTTAGATGGTAAAGTTTTTCGTTTGCAAGTTTTCATGCGAGTTATTTATTCCTGTTGATTCTTTCTATTTCTATATTTAAAATTCCATTGTCTGCTCATTCAGTTTTTGACTTGTTTGTAGATTCGGGCTGTACTCACCCTGCTTCATCAGCCATCTCATGTAACAGCATGTCCACTTCATTCTAAATAATCCAAGCAAATAAGAATTTTAGACAAAACCTAACATGGTGGGCCTGCTGCACAGACAGAGCACCATATCCTGGATGTGAGAAGTGTTACCTGAGGTGTGGTCAGAGTGGTCGTGTTCCCCATCGTCTCTTCCATCTGAGCTGTCTGCACATCAAGAGTCTCAAACTGGTTTTCAAACTTGTCCATTAATGCTGAGATCTGTTACAGTAGCAATTCAAAGTAATTAATAGAGGATTATTTTCTAATTTAAGTTGCTTGTGCATGTTTCTGCCTGTCCTCATGTGTTGGGGTGCTTTTATTCACCTTCTCCAGGTTCATGCTCTTCAGCGTAGCGTCCATGGACTTGACCACTCCAGACATGGATTTAGACACCTGGGTGATAACACAGAGGATAACATAAAAGTCTTTAAAACCCTGTAACTGCTCATGCTCATAACTACACCTGTGTGGGATGATTTGACACATGAGGAGGGTGTTTGCAATCAGAGATGGAGCTGGCTGATCAAAGACAAAGCCCAACATGTCATGTCCTAATGTTTCCACTAGGTGTCACTTTTACCTTTTTAACCACATACAGTCATTACCACTTGTCTTCATCAAAGAAACAAATATTTCAAAAGAATATTCCTGATTAAACATTAATCTTGTCCTACTGATATTAAGTAATAAACCTCATGTCCACAGGTAAGTGTTATGATGTTAATGTTATATACATAATCTTTTGACATTAGATTGAAGTCCTTGCTCTTCGTCCAGCCTTATCACTGCTTTTTCTTTAGTTTTCCAGTATTATTATTTTTTAGGTATCTTAAGTCAGCTGCCTAATTTGTGTGACTTAAATGATAAGCCTTAACTCATTTTCCTCTAAGCAGAATTCAAATGATTAAGTTTTTTTTTTTTTTTTTTTTTTTTTATAGGTATTATAAATGTAAAAACCTCACACCTGTTGATGTTTTTGTTTTTTGCGTTTTATTTTATCTATTTATTTATTAATTTATTTATTCATTTTTTGTTGTTGGTCCTATAATTGTAATTGTAATTGTTCTGCATTGTGTGCTTGCTGTTGAATTTTGGTTTTCATGTTGCTGTGTGTAAGTAAGTCTTGTTTGTTGAGCTAGTTGTGGGGAATTGTGGTGCTTTGTTTTTATGTTGTTATGACCCCAGGAAGAGTACAGGGATCAAAACTAATAAATAAACTAAATGTATAAAGAATCATCTACTTTTGACTTTATTAGAGACTAGAAAACTGTTGAACCAAACATCTAAATGAAAGTAATGAATATTAAGGAATCTGCAAATCTCAAACTAAAAATAAAACTTATTGTCAAGTCTAGGTAATTACAGTTGTGAATTTGGCTGTTTGCGTTGTTATTTCTCTCAAAGTCAGAAGCTCCTGTTAAGAAATTTGACACTATCCATGAAACACTATTGTACCCACATTCCAGTGGTTTTCACTGGGGTTCACGTCTCACAAAGGATGAGATGGTGTTTTCAGTGATACCATCTTGGATTCTATAAATCCTATTTCATGAAATTAGGCCTTTCTTACTTTTGAATTAAAATAATTCAGAATACGCAGACACCATTAAGCAAATAGCTAATAGTACTATACATTTGGTGACATTATGTAAATGCTGTGTTTTTGTTTTCTTGTCTGATGCTCCTTTTTACTTATTCTTAACCGTCTCTGCCTCATCTGTATAAGATGCTACAATATCCGTACTATTTTTTATCTCCTCAAAGGAGATTATGTGGTCACTCACATCTATGAAAGTCTCAGCATTACACAAAACTACTGACCTTCATAAATCTTGACATGGTGGTAGTCCATGAACTAAGGACAGACCCACTACATTTTAGAGCAAACCCATTAAAAAAAAATAAATCATGGACACTGGGCATTTTTTTAATCACTTTTTTTATATTATAAGCTATGGGGCAATGTATGTATACGCTCTGAGAGAGCACCTAAAATGTGTTTGAAGTATAACTCTTCCCCTCCTGAAATAAAAACATTTTGTTAAAATAGTTTTTGAAACTACAAGCAAAATGAAACGTCAGCTGAGATGACAAATACACATACATACCTTATCTGGTGCTGCATTTTTGTACTCACATTGCTTTTATACTGATATTGACTAGTTTATCATTTATGTTGCTCAATATAATTATTGTTACAGAATATAAAATAGATATTAAAAACATTAAAACTTTACTAAACCAACAAACCTAATGTTTTTTGCTGATGACACGTTTGGTTATATCACATGAAAATTTGAATACACTGATTAGAGAAATGAATGAAGAACTATAGTCTGTTTCCAGCTGGTTTCAGATGAATAAACTCTCTCTCAATACCCAAAAATCAAATTTTATTCTATTTTGTAACAAAAATAAGAAGTATAACAATGAAACCAACAAAATATACATAGAGTACTTTGAAATAACTCAGGTTTCTCATATTAAATTCTTAGGTGTCATTGTAGATGAAAAATTGAGTTGGAAATACCACATTGATCTGGTCTGTAAAAAAAAAACCCTGAAGTCAATTGGCATTTTGAGCAGAGTCTGTTCATTAATAAATCATTGCTGTTTCTTGATTTTTTATTATTGCTTAATTCATCCTGACATTATTTATTGCAATACTGTTTGAGTGGCAACCTGTCCCACTTAACAAGATTTTCCTAATTCAAAAGACATTTTTAAGAATGATCAGCTTATTCTATCTTCTGTACTGTCGAACTTCTATCAGTCGGCATTCTCTAAAATATCATGGACCGCATCGTTGGAATAGTCGATGTCCTGAATTTCAATTAACATGTTCTTTATCATTATTTAAAAAGCTTCTGAAAAGGACTCTAATTTACGGAACAATGTAAGGCTGTATATCATATGACTTGTATTTGATGATTTGTAATTGGATTTGTATTTTTATTGTTTTACTTTAGATTGTTACTTCAGTTATATTGTATTTTTAATTTTTTTCTTTTTTCTTTTTGTGTATTGTTTATTTCCAGGAGGTATTTACATAAACCTTTTTTGGCTTCCATCCTCCCCTGCACGATGATGTTAACTGTTTGAAAATTGTGTTTTTGTTTTTATTTTCTTCTTGCTGTTTATGATGTACAAATAAATAAATAAATAAAAATAAATGTTGGACTTGGACGTTTACACAGAACTGTATGTTTAGATATTTAGATATTAAAAAAGACCTCCTGATCATTTGTACAAGAGGCTTCCTTAGAGATGAATAAGCATTGCTGTGCACAGTGATAACTTCATGTCTAGTCAATTACTTGCTGCACAGAACATAACTGAAATGGTTCTTCACACTGCAACAAACCACTGAGCTGGAATCCCAACCTGGTTCATAGTTACGGCTGTCTGGACCCTGGATGCTACAGCATCCACACGAGCACTCATCCTCAAGAAGTTAATGGACTGATGTTTCTGGCGGATGGCGTTCTCTGCGTGGATCCTGGCTGCCTCCATGTTACCCTTCTGGATTGCCTGAAGAGCAACAGGAGAAAGAAGACTTCATACAAAATGTACTCATGTTTCAGTTTGTAGTAACTTCATGCTTCAGCAGACGCACCTGCTTCACTTTAGACTTTTCTGCCCTCTCTTCTTTGTCACATTTTTTGGAATTGCGCTGTAGCTCTTTGGCAGCAAACTTGAGGTTGAATAAATATTCTTAATTATGAGTCAAGGGATGGTTTGTGAAATATGGGTCATTCCTTGTGTACAGTAAGAGTTTGGCTTCATAACAACTGGAAAAAATGAAATACTTTGCATGTTATTATCAATCTGTGTTTTGGTAATACATATTGGACAAGTTCTGAATTCATTACATGATTATTATTAAGTGTAATAATTCATTAAAAACAAGTCAGAAAGAAGGTCTTTTCAGTGATCAGCATTTTAGCTGGAGAGATTTCTGTTTTTTTTTTACTCTGCCAGGCAAACATTCTAGATTAAACAAACTAAGCAGGTGTAAGTTTAAGTCTTTCGAACTTCATAAAAGGTAGTAGTGATAGTTCTGTCTTCAGTTTTCAGATGACGAGGGGAAAATGTCACACTTGAAAAAGGTCTCAGTAGAATTGTATGGAGTCTTTTTTGGAATGCAATAATCCACATGATAACAGAGGGAGATCAATAAACAAAGAATATGGTCAAAGGTTACAACAGTTTTGACTGATTTAAATGTATGATAAGAGGCAGTTTAGCTTTGTCTGTGACAATATATAAAATACTCAGTGGAGGTTTTTGTCATTTCATGGTTTATTTTTCTTAGTAGTGTCTACTGTGAGCTGGGGACATTATGGCATGAAATACATACAGTACATCAATATTATTACTATTGCTATTATCTGTGCTTAAGTGATGATCAAGACACATACCCCCACCACCACCACACACACACACACACACACACACACACACACACACATATATATGTAAGCCATTTCTTCTAAAGATATGGCTCATTTTGGACAGAATATGTATCACTATAGTATAGGGACAGAAAAGTGACAGTAGGAACGACCTGTATAGTCAGGTAAAAAAAATAAATGAATACTCCAACAGATATACAGCTTAATTAGACAGGGCTAGACAAGACAACACATTATTTCTGCAAAATAATAAACAATTATTTGTTTAATATAAAGTGAGGCAGCTGGCCTATCATGTACTCCCTCGAGCTTGAAGTGACAGTGCAAAAGCTACTCAATGAGCTAACAGTCCCAGTGTACATCTGGCTAACTCCTGCTAATGCTAGTGACTGTATGCACTGTAGTCTGTTAGACCAGAGGAAAGGATACTCTCCATATTCGACATGGTGAAGCTCTCAGGTGGTGACTCTGGTGATGAACAGGTACAGGGTAGCAACAGAGTCGTGCTAACGTGTCTCACCACAGCTGTTTGTTTTGATTTTTTCCAGAGGCGCCGCGGCAGTGAGGCGAGATGATTCACATGTACGCACTTCCGCCTTGGTTTTTTAATGCATTTCGGCGGAATAATAATTTGCTTCTTTTTATTCAAATGCATTTTTGATTTTTCAAAATTTAAATATGTCCGTAATTTTGTGTGTGTGGCTTTTTATTTTGTTGTTTACCCATACGTGAAAACACTTAAGTTCACAAATTGGTGGGGGAAAAAACAACGCATGCGCAGATAGCGAACTCAAAGAAGCATCAATTATTGATACATTTCTCCACACAATTTTTCAGTTTTTTCTTACATATCTATCCTTTGTATACATATTAATAGATCATTTTCCATGACACGTAAAACTCAATTTTCATCTCGGCTTCCTGTTCTGTGAGTTAGTCCCAGATGTCATAATTATCTTGGCGTGTCGTTGTCTTTGAGTACCATCGCTGATAGGACTTGTCACAATCTTTCACCGTCGTCATACGGTCACGATTTTGCATGTCGTGCACGCGCCTCACACGTCACAGCCGTTGAAGAAGTAGTCTGCTGCGCGTGTCCACAGCAGACAAGTTCCATCCTTTGCTATAAATAGTTTGTTCCCGGTGTCGGTACGTTGTGGAACACGTCTAGTGACGTCATGATCCTTTTTTTTTTGTGAAAGGAGTAAATTGACCTTTTCCACACAGGCACTCTCAGTTTGCCTCACACGCTTTAAATCATGCTTTCAACTTTATTTTTTGATGCATCAGCGAGTATAATTGCAGGGCTACCTTTTTTAGTGCTCTCTCTGGGTCTGCACAGGGGATGTGTTTGGACCGGGCTGTGATGGGAACATAGACGAGGAGCGAGAGATTTGGGCTCATTGGTGCAGAAGAGATGAAACAAGCGACACATAGCAGAACGAGGGGAGAAAATGAGCACCGATAGTCAAAAAAACAAACTGGGGGGGAATGGGGTTCGTGTGTGTGTGCGTGTGTGTGTGCGTGTGCAGTGACCGGCCCAATGGGGGCTGAGATTGTGGTGGTGGTATCGGTAGTGGTGGTGGTGGGGATTAATGGCTGCATGGGTCAAGGGGAGGGAGCAGCATGGATGACTCATACTGTATTTTCTGATATGGACACAGCCCTAAATGTAATGGTGTGTGAGGGAGAGTGAAGAAGCGAATGTATTCCCTAAAACTGCAACTTGGCTGTTTAAACAGATGGTTTCTCTGAGGTGGTCTCCTTGAGGTCTAGACCAGAAGGATTAAACACCCCTTGCCCTCCACCTTAACACAGCCATCTGAGGTGAAATCAAACTTGAATTCACACGCCATAAAATGCATACATTCTCTATCCAGTCACGTCACTTCTAGTCCTGTCAGTGTGATCAGGTGATGGGCTACATAAACATCTTAAAGTTGGCTATTATAGTATATATAGGTGCTGGATTTAGCTCTGGATCTGCCACACATACTGGAATTATCCTTGACACCTGTTAATGCCCCCCCCATCCCACCACACACACACACACACACACACACACACACACACACACACACACACACACACACACACATAATTCCACCATCATTGTTGTGACCATCGACTGCCGCACACACACAGCCGCACGCACGCACACCCTAGTCATAACTGAATGACGGCAGGTCGCTATGGAAACTGCGTTACGCTCCGGGCGGCCGGAGGAGAGAAAACAAGAGCGCGAGGACTGATTCCAGTCTTCATTTCAGCACCACGCGCCTCCTGGACAGCGCCCGAATGAACCCGTTCACAGATTCCAGCCTCGTTTGCCTTATAAGGGACAGAGCAACATCAGCAGCAGCGAGTCTGAGCACAGTGGGTAGGGACTGGGAGAGGGGAACAAACCCACGGACAGGAGACGCCGCCGACACGCCAAACACCCAAGGCTCCATTCCGCAGTCCATTCCGGGGGCAGCCGCTCCTTCAGAAGCCGCAGCAACAGGTAAGACGAGCCGTCAGATCTGTTAAGTTTGTCCATTCACTCTGGTGAGACTGAATGGATCATCTGCCTAATGTACTCCTAATCCCCGTCCTCAGAAGACCACGGCTGCCCTTTAGTATGTCAGCTACTTTGGCTCATGTGGTATCTCAGGTGTAAGTAAGTGCGTGATTAGGCGATTAGAGTGAAGAGCAGCAGGGCAGAGTCAAACTCAGCAGAGCCCTGGGTCATTTCCAGGAAATTTATGGATGATGATCCGGGAAAGTGTACAAGCACTACAGCCACACATCTTATGGAAAAGAAAAAAGTTAAATATCCAGAGTAGACTGTGTAATATGAAACTAAAACTGAACATAAGTAGTTTGCTTTGTATGAAAGTGCATGAAAGTGATGAAACTCCTTTATTAATGGAGAGAAATTTCAGTCTAAAGAGTCAGGGTCACACATTAGACATGTGTGTTTGTGTTTCTGTTTGACATAAGCCTGCCAATTCCAGAGACAGTATTTTTTGTCTTTTTTGTTTGTTTGTTTTAGTTGTCCTCCAGTGTGTGCATGACGCCCTCGGATTTGTTGGGTTTTCAGTGGCCATAGATTATGTGCGAGCTGAGCCGATACGCCTGGATGAGTCACTCAGGCTGCAAGTTTGCTGAAATGTGCGAAAGGGGAGGGGGAGATACAGTGGGGGGGGGGCAGGCTGGAAAACAGTCCTGCAGTGCCACTCTGTCTCCTGTTTTTATTGTGTGTGTGATCATTGTCAACATCTGGGTGGAGATGTTTTACCTCTGGGTGGATGAAGAGTGTTTTCTTCAGTTTTGCTGAAGTCAGGTGCAGACAGATGTTTTATCCAGTTTTTTGGGAGTTTGGTGTTTTTAGATTCAGCTTCTTTGTCTTCTGGTAAGCACACTCTCTTTTCTTTAAAACAAGCAAAGATTTAGCCTTAGTATTTGTACTTTTATGGATTTACAGAAGCTGTGTTTATTGAAATACAGTAAATAGTGTGGATTACAGGGATTACTATTTCTAAACATCACTTCAAATAAATTGTTTGTGGTTGTTGCAGAGTAAAGCCCGCTGATGTTTGACAAACTGTGACCAGAAAGCCTCCCATTATTGCTCATTAGTATCCTGATGTTTACCCTCTTGGTATCGACAATCATAGCAATCAGTGGCATTCATCTGTAGCACTGAGTGACAACTATTGATTAAAGCAAACAACAGATAATAATGGACTGCTATGAACCACAGTTCCACTCTCAGATACAAGCACTCACTCCACTCAAACACTTTGACATGCACCAGCAACTACACACTAATAACACATAACAGTCCTCTGGCTGACTCGATTAGGCAAATGCTGTGTGGCTTATTGAAAAATCTGTCTAGTTTGTAAAGAAAGATTGATAGAGTCTAGAGGCAGAGGCTTTGTACAGAAATGCCAGTAGGATTACACATGTGAAAGCAAAACAAAAATAATTGGCTTATATTAATATTAATTTCCCTTTGTTTCTATTTGTTACAATTTGCTGTATAAAAGCTTGCGTGTGCAGAACACAACTGTGTGTGGGAGTTACTGTTTGTACACATCATGTGCTGCTGCACACAAAAACAGATGTGTGTCTTTAATTAGTGACGTTTGTGTGATTAATGCAGTCTGCTGGTGATGACTCATTCAGCTTAACCCTTGCTACCCTGATGGAAACAATCAATAAACAAAGATTAAATCTGTCCTTAATTTTATGTTTACCCTGTTATACATTTTTTATGGGTGTGTTTTATCTAAAGTGTGCTGAAATAGTGAAGTAAATTCCGATCCCCATATTATATCACAATGAGATGACTGTAAATAAAAATATTAACTGGTGTGGTACAGTTCTCTTACATTAAAAATGTTTATGCGTTTCTGAATGTTATTGAACAAAAATATGCTTCATCTTAATTTGTTTTGATCTTAATAAGCAGTGAAGGAATATTTATGCAAAGCAGATCTATGTGGACTGCTCCATGTGTCAGCTTGTCAACACATGCAGTTACATTAGCATTGTGGAAAAGCTGTCAGCCAAGCTGTGACTTGCAGACAGCAGACTGGCAGGGAGTGCGCACATGAGTGTGAGCGAGTGCTAAGTGTGTGCATGAGACAAACACACAAACACAGAATGTTAAGCACATTGCACGTTATGGTCAGGAGTTTTTAATAAACTCTTACTATTGTTGTTCTCCTTCCCTTCAGGGCAGCAGAATGTCTGAAACCAAATCCAGTCAGCGATTCCACAGCCTGAATGCTGAACAAGTGGAGGTTCTCCATCAGGTTCTATCAGACGTGGTTCCAATCCACGGCCGGGGAAACTTCCCCACACTGGAGTTGCGACCTAGAGACATCATCATAGCTGTGAGAGCCCGGCTGCAGAAACAGGGCATCACAGTAAGAGATGTTCGTCTGAACGGCTCGACAGCCAGCCACGTCCTGGTGCGAGACAACGGAACAAGCTACAAAGACCTGGATATCATCTTTGGAGTGGAGTTACCCAGTCAGGAAGAATTCCAGGTAATGTATGCTGACTCTATCACTCTGATGTTTGACAAAGAAAGGAAGCAGCTCAATGTAAAGACACCCAAGCACCTGGGTTAAGGCCCTGTCTTAACCTGCTCACACAGCTGCCTTATCTTAAGCACAGCATCAAAATCAATGCTTTCTCTGCAGTATAGCAATATAGATTTTTGTGCCATTAATAATAAGGTCATTCTAATCCTAACAATAATTACCTTGTGAAACGACTGAATCAATAGTACTGCTTATTGTTATCGCTGCAGTGAAACGTAAGAGCGTTGTGATATCAAATTCAATAAAAACAATCATTATTGCTGTGTGGTTGCAGGCATCAGTCATACCTGTCTTATTGTTGGCCACTTTCTCTTCACAGGTGATAAAGGAGTCTGTGCTGGGCTGCCTGCTAGACTGCCTACCGGCTGGAGTCAACAGAGAGAGGATCAGCGGCGCCACGATGAAGGAAGCCTACGTCCAGAAGATGGTCAAAGTCTTCAATGAGCACGATCGCTGGAGCCTCATCTCTCTCTCAAATAACAGCGGGAAAAACCTGGAACTCAAATTCGTAAGTGCGCTTAGGAGGCAGTTTGAGTTCAGTGTCGACTCTTTCCAGATCATTCTGGACCGTCTTCTGGAGTCCTACATGCAACAGGAGTCACTGCACAAAAATAACAATGTTGATCTGAAGAACCATTCTGCAGATAATCAGAATAAGCACCCTCCCTCATTACTTAAACAGACCACTGCTACAGAAACAGAGAAGTCCACCAGTAGAGACCTGGGGGTTCAGATTAGCCCAACGGCACAGACAGATAAGGTGCATGAGAAGGAATCTCAGACAGAGCTGTCCCTACAAATTGGACATTCAGACCAGACAAAAAACTCCCAAGAAGAAAACAACACTGAAAAAACACCTGCAGAGCTGAAAGAAACTATAGAACACTTCAGTGAAATGGACATCTCTGGCGAAGAATCTCTAAACTTACTTTCTAAAAAGAAACAAACCTCTGAGGAAGCAGAACCACCAACTCAGATCGAATCCAGACATGAGCCAGAGCTCTTGGACGAGACCAAATGCCTGAAAATGGCAGAACACTCAGTGCAAACCTGGCCATGTGATGGTAGGCAACCAGCACAGTCAAATCAGGAACTCTGTGTTCTGAAAGAACCATCTAACCACTCGAATCCCCCTGATGACCAGAAAGAACTCACAGAGCAGATGGGACCGTTTGAGCCACCAGAAACCTCAAACAAAACCCAGACCAACCTGGCAGAAGAGTTGCACAGTAAAGGACACTCTGTTAAAACAGACTCCTTAAAGTATGTCGGTGAGGAAATGGAAAGCAGCGAGAGAGATAAAATGCCACAAGTGTCTGCAGCAGACACTAACACAGCCCACCATACAACGGCAGACACACACACACCGATAGCAGATGAAAGGAAAATAGAAACCAAGACAGGGGAGCAGCTACGAGCAGAGAAGGAAAATGACACAGACATAAATGAAATGACAGAAGACAGTTTAACATCAAAAACAAAACATAAAAACGACACACAGAGCTTAGATTGTTCCTGCTCCACCTCCTCGACATGTCTTACACTTCAAGTACACAACATGCAGCCTGCCGGTGTACAGGAAGCACTGGAGAGTCCCAGCACACTACACAGAGATGAAACACAGAGCACACCTGATGCCATCGACACTCCAGATACTCAGGATATTTTACCTGCACCACCCAGCCTTGTTTCTGACAAAAAAACCTCCTCTTCACCCTCTTGTAAAGCCTCAGAGAGACTGTCTCATATGGTGGTGCTCAAACACTCCTCTCCTAAACCCCCACGGAGGATGTGTAGAAAAGTGACCCCCAGTTCTTCCCCGAGTTCAGTCTCTGAAAGTGAACCCATGTCTGCTCCCTGTTCAGAACCGATCCCTTGCCCGAGCCCTGAACCTGATATAGCCTTCAACCCAAGTGTCCACACAAACCCCAGTACATCTCCCACTTCAGACTCTATATTGACCCCGACCACAGTAATCACAACCAAAACTCACTCTGAGCTTGATCCCAACACTTCCAGCAACCTAGTTTCAAACTCAGACCTTACCTCAGCCCCTTTAATCTCCAGCTGCAATGTGGATCCCATATCTGATTTAACTCCAGAGCCATCATCATCTCATTTTGCTGCAGAGGGTTCATGTGAGGCAGATGTTCAGGTCTTGGAAGATTCACCAGCTACTCATGTGGCTTTTGATGAAGTCAATCAGTCCTCCCATGGAGAAACTGTCTCCACACCAGAACAATCAGAACCTGTTGACTCTGTGGACTTATTAGTTTCTGAAAGGTCCAACACAAACACCCATGAATCTGCACATACCTCAGAAGTTGAGCTGAGTGATGAGGATGAGAACAGAAAAGTACAGACCAAAATGTTGGACCTGGATCAGCCAAACAGCAGCACTCAGAAGACTACATTCAGTTCACCTCCCTCCTCCCAATGTGCCACCCCTCCTGTTTCCTGCCTCACCCCTCCTGTACTCAGTTTCTCCCCTCCCTGCTTCACCCCGTCACCCCCCAGCCTCAGCCCTCCCCCGTGCCTCACCCCTCCATCTCACTGCCTCTCATCTCCGATGCTTAGCACCATCAGCCCCACCCCCAGCCTCAGCTCCCCACCTCTGAGTTTCAGCCCTACCTCGTCCTGCCTCAGCTCACCTCCTTACCTCACGCCTCCTATGCTTAGCCTCAGCCCTCCTCCTCTTTGTCTCAGCCCACCCTCCCCTTGCCTCAGCCCTCCCCTTCTCTGTCTCACTCCACCAGTAGAGTCAGAGGACCTTGTACCTCAGGTATCTGCAGACATGGAGTCTTTGATTCTGAACACAGACAACGAGGAACAGATTACAGAGTCCTCTCCTCAGCCAGGAGTTCCTCTTTTACAGGTGGAGGATACAAAGGACCAAGATTTTATCTCATCATTGCCTCAGGTTACTGAGCCCGTCTCTTTTCCAATCACAATTCCGAACTCCACCTCACATGTGCTGTCTCACTCGCAGTCTGGAGACCTGGGAGAATCATCTTCTCCAAAGGCTGATGAGGCATCCGGCTCTGTGCTGGAGAACAAGGAGTCCCTGGAGGTAACCGCAGACATGCCTGAACAGAGCAACACTCCTCGGGCATCTGACTCAGTCCCTGCTGTTGAGGTTCTGGCAGAGAGCATGTATGGGGACTTTGAGGCGGCAATGGACCACCTCCGCTACCGTCTGATTGCCACCAGGAATCCTGAGGAAATCCGAGGTGGCGGCCTATTGAAATACAGCAACCTGTTGGTCAGGGACTATCGACCGGCCAGTGAGACTCAAATAAAAACACTGGAGCGCTACATGTGCTCACGTTTTTTCATAGATTTCCCTGATGTGCAGGAACAGCAGAGGAAGATCCTGTCGTACTTGAAGAACCACTTCATCGGTGAGGAGAGAAGCAAGTACCAGTATCTGATGACGCTGCGTCGCGTGGTGGATGACAGCACAGTGTGTCTGATGGGACATGAGAGGCGTCAGACACTGAACATGATCACAGTGCTGGCCCTGAAGGTTCTAGGAGAGCAGAATATTATCCCCAACACAGACCATGTCACCTGCTTCTACCAACCTGCCCCATACATTGCTGAGCACAGTGCACCCTACCTAACAGAACCTAGCTACTGCAGCTACTACATACCCCAAGGGGGATCGACTCTGCTTTACCAACCTTACCCTTTACACCTTCACACACAGACTGGACTAGTCTAACACACATGCAGATACACATGTAATTACACGCACACAAAAGAAATACAGTCGAGCAAGGGGAAGTGCTCGTCGTGAAGTAAGAGCTGGAGAACAGAAACATAATCCAGGGATAAACTGTTTGGTCTATAATAGACCTATGGGGGCGGGATTGAGTGGGTTTTTACAGTAAACTCACTGAGAACTCTGTAAGGTTCTAATATGATTATATATAATTATCTGGGCTTTGTGGGAAAATAATAATTCTTCCGATATTGTTAAAAATTCCAGAAAATGCCGTATGCACTGCATGAGTCATAGCTCTTTGGTCTCCCTGGGAAACCAACGGAGCTGTTGACATTCATACACACACAAACACACACACACACGCACACAAACACACACACACACACACACACAGACATTCTGTATGTACATAGACACACACATTGCACACACTTCCAGGTCCTTGAATTCTTGTAAACTTTTTCATGTTCTTACTGTGTTGTTCTTAATGGGTTTGTTCAGAATGTGGACTTTGCCTGTGGTTGATATTGTGCATGGATAAATTAGGACTGTTCTCTCACTGCCAAATACTGTGTGACTACTATGCTTCTTAAACAGTTTCAATGTATCTTTGTTATTTCTTTACTGAGGGGGTCTATTTTAAAGAAAAAAAATAACTGAGGGATTAGTCTACCAGTGTGTACAGTATACTTGCATCAGAATACACAGACATGCACATTCAGCCAAACATACAAACAGGATACTGTATGCACACAAAGTTAAACAATGCATGAGTAGCTTGATATATAGATCACATCCCGAAACGCAAAGGCTTTTAACTTAATAAAAAATATCTATTTTTGCAAGAATTTCCAAGATAATACTCAGCGGTAAACAGACTGGTTTGTTCCTACAGTAAAATGCCAACAACAATGCCTTTGCAATAGACTGTACAGCGTATCGATTACAGTATATTGTGTGGAAATACACTGCATTGTTTTCAGGTAAACTCGTGTTAAGATGTAGTGCTTGATTCCGTTTCCTTGTGGAGTCCTCTCTGTAATCATGTGAAGTACTGTATGATCTAGTGTTCTGATTTATTTCATGCTGAAGTTTACTCATTGGAGGTGGTCAGGTTATAACCATCTTTGGGTCATCTCGAAACGTGGCAGATGTTGATCTGTCAAGCACCAAATGGTTTACATATATTAAGCTCTTCTTGGCATCCTCTAATTCACAGAATCAGCATGACACACAATCTAAAAATCCACCTCAAAACTGATCAATCTAAAGCCGTGCAACAGCAACTTATGACCAAAGATGGTTCGGTAGGGAAATCAAGTGCCTAAATGTGAGACATGATTGGCATGTCTTTATCTCACTGCACTGGGGGGGTGGGGG
>JAPQRP010000002.1:31289552-31315937 GCA_037367295.1 Apogon hyalosoma
GACAACAGCAGCAGAAGTTAGACAAAATAGTAATTACAGCCATACATCCACACAAAAAATATACATAAAACATAATAAAAATCAGTTCTAAAACCATACATAAATCACTAAAGTAAGAACATGCATAAAACACCATTAATAATTTAAAAGGTACTAAAGATATACGACAATGTTCCTTAAAAGCATCTCAAGGCATTAAACAAAAGCTTTACAATGAGGTGTAAAAAGAAGGAAGCATCTTACTCTATCCAATGTGTGACTCAAAGTAATTATAGCTGCCAGCCAGCTTTTGTGATCTCCATTCATGTTATTATCCAAATGACTCCTAAATGATTTTAAGACTCATGTGAGAGCAGCCTTTATGATTTTAATGTCATAATTGTCACTGAATAAACCTGGTTGTTTAAAACTTGCGTGTGTGTGGAGATCATTAAAACTTTCCATGCTTGAATGTTCTGTGACTAATAAAATGGATGCATAGTACTCATTCATAATTCTTTTTTTCATTCACAATAATCTCCCCATGGCTCCCTTTAAACTGAACCTCCCACGCTATACCTTTCTTCTCACTACCACCCCCCACAACCCACGGTTGTGCCTCCCACCCACCTGCTTCCCTGACAGCTATGACTCAGTCCTCTCCCAGCTGAGGGTACAAGGGGATAAAAAACCTTTCATGAAAAACAGCCAAGAAAACCATTTTACTCAAAGAAATAGAGCAATTGGCAAGACATGTGGGTGCTGCATCTTCAGTTACAGACACACACCTCCAATTCCCCCTCATCAGAAGCACACACATATGCACACACCACCCCCACATTGAAACTGATGCACTTTATGTGCTAATTCATCCTTAAAAGCAAAATTGGGTAGGCAGTGAGGGGTGTTTTAAAAATAGTTTTTCATTTCTCTAGATAGAAGTCTGTGTCGTCACGACTCTGTGACATGGATGAATGATTTCTTAAAGGCGAACCTGCCAAATACATGTCATACATGCAGAGCCTGAATCAAAAAACCTTGAGGAATCAAACCTGTCGATCCTGTGACTTTGCTCCACTGGTTCCAACTTTAACCATCTGTTGTATTTTCAGATTGTAATGTCACGTCATCTCTTTAACTCTATATACATGTGTTAATATAGTAAACAAAGGGAGGGTTATATTTACTGCACGTCTGCCTGCTCATCTCAAGAATCAGATTTATTCATGAATTCATCTGTGGGTCACCAAGACCTTAAGAGTTAATTAATCCAACTAAAAGCAGCATAATGGCCTCATAATGTTATCCATGTGACAAAGCGCTTACATAACAAGTGATCAATCAGGCGGACACAAAGGCACATTTCCAGTAGAGTGAATGAGCTGTACATGCAGCTGTGGACTGGTAGACAAGTTTACCAGTGATTCTACCTCAAACAATGACTCATCTGTAGCTGTGATGCATGTTTTGAAGACTTAAAATTAAATGGTAGTTAATGTGTTCATAGTTCAGTGCTAAAATCAGATTTTCAAGTAAGCAAAAAGCCCTGTTCCTGGAAAATTGTCTTTCTAAAAGTCAAAGTCATTTTGTCAACCACATTTTTCACAAGAACAATAAAGTCACTAAGTTATTCTTCATAAGATTTTGCAGCCAACACCAAGAAAAATGTTACCAGTAATATCTCACTAAGGGCACAAGGCTGTTATCAATATTTTGGGAGTGATACTACTTGCTTACCTTGAAGCTCAAGAATATTCTGTCTTAAATTACTGTGTTCTTGTTGTTTGTAATAAGCATGACTGTCTTAAATGATGCTGTTTTTCCAGGTCCACTGTGATGGGCAGAGGGCTTTTGGGGCCAGACTTCTATTCTTGAATTCTAGCCAAGCACATGATTAATACAAGACAATTTGGTTATATTTAAGGATATCTGGGTTCTTCTTAGTAGGGCTGTTTTAGCAGTGGGATTTTAGTTCTGAAAATAACTTTTACTAACCTTAAATAATAAGGTTACTAATTCAAATTTTAAAACAATAGTTGTCACTTTTTTGTATTATGTAATAATTGTACACTGAATGTCAGAATGTTGGATACATTTTCTTAAAACCATATCATATTTCTAGTCAAAAACATGCCAGACAAGATCCTTTATCTACTTGAGGAAAAAAGAATATGTTCTTGAGAGTCCTTCCTTACAAAGTGCTCTAGAGTTCACAGAGTGGAATAAACAATACTATAGTGTTATAAATAACCTTACTCCTTTTAGTAACTGTTTCAAGTTATGACCGGGTATAGGTTTCCACTTTCTGTAATACTGACATCATCATAAACCCTATATGTCAGAGTGTACATATGCTCATGTTTGTGTCTGAAGTGTGTGCGTGTGTGTGTGTGTGTGTGTGTGTGTGTGTGTGTGTGTGTGTGTGTGTGTGTGTGTGTGTGTTGTGGGGCGCTGCTTGTGTGTCCTGATGTTTATGACTGTGATCCATAGCACTGCTGCTGTTTGCAGTGAAGCATGTATTAGCATGGGACTGGAAGAGGAGGGGAGTGTCTCAGTGTGTGTGTGTGTGTGTGTGTGTGTGTGTGTGTGTGTGCGTGTGTGTGTGTGTTTGTGTGTGTTTGCGTGTGTTTGTGTGTGTGTGTCTACACTGATTGACGTCACAGACGCCCACTCATTTCCATCTTGTCTGCATGTGTGCAGAGAATAGATCCCCATCTGCATCCAGCTCTTCTCCCAGCACACTTCCTCCCCTCTTGCGTTCTGATTCCCTTCTTCTTCTTCTTCTTCTTCTTCTTCTTCTTCTTCTTCTTCTTCTCACCCTGCCTCTTGCCATTCACTTGCTCTTACATCCCACCCCCGTAGAGTGCATCCAGCCTCGCAGATAAACAAAACAGTGGAACACAAACAGTTTAAGACAGCCAGACAGTAACATCCTCTTGGAGTAGCTTTTCAGAGAACCTTGCCACTAAACATCTGTTCATTTCAAGCATCACTAAGGTCCAGCTCAGGCTTTCTTTTTCTTTTTTTTTTTTTTTTGCTAAACAACATGTGAATGTGTAACTGATAACAGCTTGTATTTGTGTGTGTTTGTGCCTGCAATATAACTGTGTGTATGTGTGTAAGCATGTGCAAAGGTCTGATGTTTGATCCACAACAAACGCTCATGCACATTCACACGCTGGTATCCCTGGTGACAAAAGGACATCATTTAAATCACTTCCTCAGAAAAGGTCATCCTTATCCATTACGCAGAGAATATCCCTCCCTCCCCCACTCTCTCTATTTGTACTACACACACTGACACAAACACACACTCCTTCATGCGTGCGGGACCTTGACCAGAATTGTGTGGACAGAAGATATGAATGGTCGAGAGCGGGGAGGGGACAGCGACTGGAAACGCGGGGGATGACAAAATAGAATATGCACATGTTTAAAAAGAGACAGAAATAATGTTATTTTAGTTGACGTATCAGAGAGTTAAAGAGGACAGAATGAGACTGCACTTTTTTTTTTTGGGGGGGGGCAAGGCTGGGCCACAACTCCCTTGTGATTACTCAGACTAGACGATGAAAAAGAAGAAGATGAGCAGCAGCAGACGAGCAGGCAGACTGGCAGATGGTCAGACAGACAGTTATAAGCAGGCAGACAAACACTGGGTTCAGGCAGAGGCAGTGCAAGGGAACCACAGATAAAGATACAATAATATCCACAGTAATTAGCTGTTTGATGTCAGAGCGCCTTAGGAGAGGGCTGTGTGTCTATGTGTGACTGTATCTCAGTATCAAAGCCATTAAGGAGTCAGAGGGCTGATCACAGGAGACCTGACAGATCAATGAAGGTGTGGGGGCCATGGAGGAATATCACAAGAACAGGGGGGCGTGGGGGGGGGCACCTATACTGAGATCACAAACTTTTCAGTCTAATCAATGATGCACTTCCTTTCATATCCATCACACCATCACTGCAGCCTTCAAAACCTGAGCCAAGTATTTTGCTTTTAATTGAACCATCTGGTTGTATGCAGGTTAAATAGGAAAGTAAATGCATCAAACAGTGGATTAATAGAAAGTACGAGGAGGGGATCAATGGAAATGTGAATAAAAGAGGAAATGGGAGATTTTGTGAAAGCCTGCAGGGATCTGCTTTTCAGAGCGCGGCCTTTGAAGTGATATTTCATCCTGACATTTATGATCAGTCTCCTGTTATGCACTGACATGCTCTAGAGGAGAAAAAAGTAATGACACTTTTAATATATCAGTAAATAAAATGTAAGCTTCATCAAAGCTTGATAGGATGCCACGAGCTGTGGGTTGAAATAAAAATAAGGCAAGGCTGCCATCTAGCGGCGGTGTGATGTCATAACGCACTCCTTACAATAAAATATCGACAAAATGGAGCCCGTCGCTCGGCCATGACAATGCAGGTCAGAGGGGCTGCAACTGCTGCAGGGGAAAAAAGTCCAAATCGAGCGTTGCTGGATTATCTGTGGAAAATGCAGATAGAGATTTAGAGATAAACGAACGCATGCAGCTGCTGCAGTCTGTTAAAAACAGGCCTGATGTGTGCAGCTGCAGCTGATCCAACCTTTTACATAAATCTCTTACTACAGAGATGACTGCAGAACGTTTTACTGTCACTCACTTAGAATGATAATATAATGTTTCCTGGAAATCTGAAATTGAATGCACTAATGTATAAACCATGCACAAAGTCCAAGCTGGAGGCAAAACTCACACATAGAAAACCCAGATAAAGTAGTCTATTCATAGTGTGTTTGCATAGAAGAGTGCATGCTTTCTCTCATGACTGTTCCTGCCAGGCAAGAGCCTCACAGCTTTGTATGTAAAACTCAATATGGAGCTTCCTTTTATGCCATGTAACTTAACAAACTGGAGAGCGGCTGAGGTAAATCTGGGTCATGGCGAACACGCTTGAGTTCATGTAGAGTTAAATCTGAGTGTGAGGAGAAGCCTAAAGGGGGAAAAGGACGTCTGCTGGAAAGACCAACAGTGTGTGGGTGCCGTCAGTGGGGTCTAGACCCTCCACCGACACGTCTGTCCTGGGATGTGAGCAGAGCAGGAGCACACAGGCTTCACCAGGGCCCCGGCTCACATGTCCAGCTGCTTCTGCTCCATTTTCCACAGTTTAGTGACTTGCAACAGAGGTGAATCAGCAGGAGGAAGAATTAAAGAGCAAAGGCTTCCTGTGACACATCGTTTTGTGATCAGCAAACAGCAGAGGAGTGTCCCAGCTGTGGCTGACCCCAGGTTGACCCGACCTCCTTGAGAATCTGCGCAAACTAATCTGCAGAGTCAATCACACTGCCTTAAAATCCTTAGATGACTACGCTAGGGTGAACGACACGCTGAGTAACTACAAAAATAAATAAATAGACTGAATAGCCCTGTTTAAGGGAGCTGGAGATGAATTGTTAAAATAAATCTTGGATTTGTCTGATTTACATTATTATGGGCATGTTTCATTTAGTCAGGAAACTGCCTTAATGTTGTTTTATACCCTACATCTGTCAAAAATGAATGCAACCAAGTGCATTAAGAGTCTGATTTTACAGGTCCCTGTTCAGATAAACACTAAAAGGCTTTCACACGTGGTTAATAATAGACACTACATGAGACTTGGTTAAGCACAGGTTGATTGACTATGATGTAGCCTGAAATATTCATTTTAAGACAAGATGTTGATGCCTTTGCCAACTAAATACTGCAATTTAAAGCTGCATACGCATCTATTCATAAAGATAACTTATGCATGCTTAGAGATCTTAATTTCTTTTATTTTTCACTTGGGTGACCAAGTGTTATGGTGTTAATATGGAATGATTACACTGAAGATGGAAAAAAACACAAACAGACATTATTTCGAGGAAAATTCCCAGGACTTCTTTTTATTAAGAGAATTTCAGAACATAAGAGAGGGACCAGACACCTGCATTTGTCAGAGGTTTCCAAATTCAATCATTTTAAAAAAACCATAGTGTTTAGAAAAGCCGACATGACAGCGTGGATGGATAGGAGCTGTTTTGTACACGCAGGGTCGTCTAGGAGACAGGTCGGAGGCATCGCTGTTCCCGGAATGTTTCACATGTTCATCTTCCTCTTTCTTATGCAAAACACGCTTCAACACCCTTTTTAAATTTTTTAAAACCAATTTTAAATCAAAAAAAAAAAAAAAAAAAAAAAAAACATGACAGAAGCAAAGGGAACTCACTGCACATTTAGAGTCTAAAAGAAGAAATCACCCACATTAACATGGCTGAACCGTTAATAAAACATGGATAAAGGCTGAACTGTAGGGGGAGGAGGGTCTAAATCTGTGGAGGATGAAGGGGAGGGTTAGATCAGGGGATGGGGAGGGGAGAAAAACACAGGAATACACAACTCACAACATAGCCAATCCGGCAGGGACGCACTTTCTACACCAAACAAGCCTTCAACGATCATGAAATGCCATTTAAAAAAGATTTTAGTGTTTTCATCTTGCTTGCAGACACTTGATATGACCACTGCAAATCTGCAAGGCGCTCCATAATCAGCTTTGCTTTTTGTGCTAAAAATCTGTACGGATACTTATAAAATCATTGATAAAAATATTCCTCTGTTAACAATACGCCTTGGAGGGAAACCATGTGAGAGACTTGGGGGGGCTGGCTGGCTGGCTGGGGGATTCGAAGGGGGGAAGGACTGTAGAGGAGGAGAAAGCTTGGGCAGTGGTGCTACTCGGACTTGGCCTCCTCCTTGGCCTCCTCGGGAGCTGCCTCCACCTGTGGGTGCAAAGCAAACGGGAAAATGTCACAAACTGCAACTTTTCGTTCTCACCCGCTTTCATGGTGACTGCGGACTTCTTCCGACTCACCTCGTTAGTCTTGGCCTCTCCATTCTCAGAGTGGTTCTCCTCATTGGCCTCTGCCTCGGCGTTCTCCTTTGCCTTCTTGGTCTTCTTGTCCTCCTTCTTATCGTTCACAGCCTTCTCTTTCTGTAAAAGAGACAGGATATGCTGTTATCAGACAAAACTTACATAGAAAAAACACAAACCCGTATGTTTTCCTGTTCAGAAGCGCAGCTCCTACCTTTGCTGCCTTCTTGACCTTTGGTTCCGGCTTGGGTGGGGCCGGTTTCTGTGGACAGAGATGAGAATGGATTAAGAAACAGCGACAATTAAACACAACGCGATTTTATGCACCGGTTTACAGCCTTTCTTGTAATTCTAACAGCACTAGGAGACACATTCCTACAATGAGCTTTTAAAAGGATAAGAATTTACATCTAAATAAGAAATTTATACAATATACAACTTCTAAAATGCTAACTTGATGATACTGAGGGCCTGTTTTAAACCACGGATCTATATTTGGTTAATATTTGTTTCACATACATCTCTAAACTAAGTTATAAGCATGCAATAAGTCTTTATGTCTACTTTGTGTCGTTTTTAATAAAACACAAAGCACTATAATAATTTTCATATCTGATCATTGATCTAAAATGTCAGAAATTACCCATTTCGCATTTTACGCTGTTAGAAATCAAATTTATATATTCTAAAGTAGAAAAACTTTGTTTTATTCTTGATTTTGTGTCTCTTGAAGTCACACGTCACTTTCTTTAGGAAATTATGTGAGTGTGACTGCTTTAAAGCGTTTGTCCGTGTCAGTTAACTTCATCTCTTAATCTAAACAGGCGTGTGCGTCCTGTTTCTTACCGCTGATAACCGAGCTGATCTCCTCTGGGGCTGAAACACAAAAAAAACAGAGTAACCACCAGCTTTTAATTTAGATCATAGAAACACACATTTGAAAACAATATAGAAACACTGATAAAGCTCTCTCATGGCCTCAATAATGATCAAAAAGTTCATTTTGATGGTACGTGAGAGGCGCTCAGTGGCACGCCTCCTCTTACCTCCTCCTTTTCTCCTCCTTCACCTCCATGCTGCTGCAAAACACAAAAAAAGGCAGAGTGAGACCAAGAAAACACTAAATATCAGTTTATCAGTTCACCGGGTGTTTATATTAATGAGAAGCAGATGTTAAATGCTTCTATTGCATTTAGAGAATTATTACAGAGCTGCTGAGAACACTTTTTAGTTTCGTGCAAAAATTCATTTTTATTTGTCATATATGTGGTTTTAAGGGACTGCAGCCCAGAAATGCAAGGTGATGTGCAGACTGGAGGCTGAGGCTATGAGGGCTCAGCCATGTGGGCTTCTGGAGCCATATTTTAGGGGCCCGGGCCCTGCTGTTCCCTTTCACTCCCCCGTGTCTTTCTCTCATTCAATGCATGAGGCTCGGATTTGAAAGCTGGCGCGGGAGTCTCTGAGAAGGGGGGAGGGACCTGCGAGGGCTCACGGGCTCCACCAAGCGGCGGAGCCACGCCATCGCAGCCATTTGGGACTATGAACAAAGAGAGAAAATATATAATTTTATCCAAACGTGACGGCCAATGTTTGTTTTCGCGGTCAAAATGCAAAGTAGAAGCACTAAAGCATTTTCTGGTGCCACTTTCGGCCGGTTTGGAGGTCGAATGGCGATAAGTGAAGCGTTTGTTCTCGGTAGGTCGGCGACGAAGGTGGACAAGAGCTGCAAAGCATGGCTGCTGCTTGTGCTTTAACTGCATGGAGACCGAAAGAGACTTCTGACTCCCCAAAGGACAGCGGCTCCTACACTCTAACGGCTTTTAAAGGCCGTGTCCGAGCAGGAAAATATTCATTCTAACACACAAAAAATGTACATTATATCTAGAAAATAGGCAAAAATTACCAGCGATAAATAACGGACCTTCACTGCGTTATAATTAAGTAATGTCTCAGAGGGATGTCTTCACAATCGTTTGCACTGCATTAATAGCTGATATCCCCCTCAAATAATTTTTATTATTTTGAGAATACGTACCTTTCTCTTGGGCATGTTGATCTCTTGGAGGTTTTCTTACAAATACAACTAAAAACTGTTTTTCTTAGTGGGTTCAGTGCATGTGAAGACGAGTGTCTCCCTTATGCTCGGCAGTGTAGTAAACACACTGGAACAGAGAGGAGAGTGGTTGAATGGGGGGAGGGGTGCGGCTAAAGGCATGATTGATAGGCCCTCAGCCAATCAGGTGACGCCATTCGGGGCTGCAGAACACTTGGAATTTTGGAGCCGGTGATGTTCTGGGGTCTGTGCGAATGGCTTCTTGCAGGACGAGATGGGAGGAAGCCTGCAACAATTAAAGGATTGCATTCGAGGACATGTTGCCCACATGCCAAGTGTGCTCGGTCCCAGTGCGGGGCCGTGGGGCTCACCTGAATGCACCATTTTACAGGCCCCGGTGTCAGGCAACATGCGCCTGCGAGGAGCCACGCATCCCCACTGGCTCGAGTAAAGACAAGGGATCACATCTGCAGCGGCCGACAAGGGGGGAATTCACCAGAAATTCACATCATGTATGAGTCCAATATGGCGCCCACTCCCCTCCGACACATTTTTTTGTTTGTCAGTCGGCTTTCCTAAATTCGTTTCAGGGAAAAGCCTTGCGTCGTCTGCCCCAGACGCCTGCAGGGGGCCCACGAAGCCTGTGGAATGAATGAGGCTGCTCCAGCCGGTGCTCCCACTGGCTGTGCTGTTACACAAAAGCGCGCAGAACTGTTGAAAATCACAGCAGAATGTAGGTTTTTATTGTGCCACCGTGAGAAAAACACAGAAAACAGGGTCGAATACAGCACACGGGGATATGTGCACATGTGAGTAAACAACAACAACAGTCTGTGGCCGCAGACAAAGGGTCGGTGGTGGAATATTCAGACAATATAACCCCGTCGTGCTGCCATCGCCGTGGGTCTACCGCCTCTCGGTGCGTGCGTGTACGTGTCTCGGAGTGTGTGTGCTCGACACGGGGGAGAGAGGGCTAGAAGGGGCGGGGAGGCGGATTAGAGGCGGAGGAGGAATGCAAAACTCCATCCAGGGCTGAGAACAGGAGCATTTGCGCAGATAGCCTGCGCTGCCTACCACGGACAGCATTCCAGCCGGAGAAGTTTGTTGTTGTTTTTCCGCGTCTCGCCGCCCATCCAGCGCGTCTGCAAAGTGTCTGCAAAGGAGCAGGGCGACCACCGAGGCCAACCCGGACCCAGCATCAGGCATCAAGGATTTAACATGGTGATCAAAGTGTACATAGCAACGTCCTCCGGATCCACTTCGGTAAGGGGTACAGGAGTAACACTGCTTATACACTCTGCAAGGTTTAGGTGTAAGACTGATGTAAGTACGGGGTTCAGTGTGTGTGCGTGTGTGTGTGTGCGTATGTGTGTGTGTGTTATGTATGCATTTTAGGGACGAGGGCATCTGAACTTTTACTGAACTCACTAAGAGATGGCCATGGTTGTCATCATTGTCATCTTTTCAGTGCAGAGTGGTCTGACTCATCATTAAGTATGCAGCTTTGTCCTCCTCTAGACTTTGGACACAGATAGAGCTTTCACATCTCTGTCTTTTTCTAAAACAAAACTTTTTTACAGAGGAAGTGTGGAACACCCTTGTGTCTCAGCTGTGGTTTGTCACTGTTTCCTGGAGTGACAGTTTTATGCAACTGACACCAGACTGAAGAACAGGAACAACACTGAGCTGTTCAGATCAATACATGAGCTTAAAGTTCTCTGCTGTGTCACCTGACACCAGGACACACCACTTCACTCACAGTTTATGTTATAGTTTAATAGAAGAGGATGAGATGATCCGGACTGGAAAGTTTAGTCTTGACTGTTGCTTATGCTTCCTTGAAATCCTTTGCCAGTTTCTTCCAGAGTAGAGAGGAATGACGGTGATGCAATTCTCCAGGGCCCCTTTTTAGAAATGCAGCTGCAGCCTTGGAACACATGGGCTCTGTTAAAAACTTGTTGGAGGTTTAGATCAGCATGGAGCATCACTTATAGAGGAGCCCAGAACTTAAATTGTAGAGTTTTGCTTATAGTAGTACTCAATAAAATATCTTTCGTATCCACTTAGTGCCCCTCATGGTGTTGGGTCATTGTAAAATGTCAAAGTGTGGTCATGGAAAGTGATAGAAAAGCAGCCTTGGTGCTTTCTATTTTGCTGTCGTCACTTGTGTCAAGATTTCCTCACATTTCAACAGGAAGCGATCAAGTACAGCAGCTCTTTGCAGTCTGACAGAGCAGACTGTTACCATAGATGATAGTACTCATGGAGGCAGTTCACACAAAGGGAATCTTCCTTTAACATCAGAGTTGTCAAGAGTTTAGAGTCAAGTAATGCCATGGCCACACTGGAGCCTGTCTGGGAAAATGCATTATCTCTCATTGATTTGTCTTCAGGAGACAGCGAGTGCATGTGTTTGTGATATCACCACATACTTCCTGGGCAGGCCTACGTTCCCTTAAACTGTGTGATGGTTTATACTCACATTGCTATGTCTAGTTTGCGTCCTAGTTTAGTGTTGGCAGACCAGCAGACAGCACAGGAGTGGCCTAAAGACTTTATATCTTCAACCACAGCACATTTTGATTGATTTATATGTTGAATGTCACTTTGCAAAAGATTGAATATTTATTTTGTAATGCATCTGTGCAATGCAGACCTTTTTATGTAATGCTATATGTTTGAGGTCAGGACGGTCATAAACAGCTGAATGATACTGTGGTCAAAACTCATAGCTTTTGACCAAGCTTTCAGATGGTTTACATCAGTGACTGCCGTATGGTTGCATTGCACTGTCCAGCAGTGTATGCAGCTACATTAATCACTGCAATTTAGCTGAGCATGTAAATAGAGCACCGGCCAAAGCAGGGACACTAGTAGAACCACAAAGATGGCTCCAATGAGGAAATGACTGCCGGTCCAGGAGAGAGACGCTGCAAGGTATCACATTCACATCACTTGACAAGCAGCGGTGCTCAGCAGTATTTAAGACAAAAAGTTCTTGACCATCACAGATATTGTGCACATTGATTTTCATGTGGAAGTCAAGTGGTAACATCCGGGGCTGAAAAGTGAAGCCAATACAGAAGTGTCTAAACCTTAAGGTGAAGCTGAATCCAAATATGAGTCAATCCCCTTAGACCTCCAATGTAAAAATGGCCAATTTTATAGCAGAAGTAAGTTCATTTCCATACAACTCAACCTTTTCAATTATTTTAAAATACCAAGACTAAAAGTTATGCAATGCTAGCGCTGTTGCCAAATTAGCTTCTTTTTATCCAATAAAGCATTTTTTTGACAGGGTGCTCAACCAGTAACTGAAAAGTTACACTATTATGACTTTCAGATGATTCTAACTTGGAGTTTAAGGCTCTGTTCATACAAAGAGGGTTTTGGTTGTATCTGCAAAAGTTTTATATCAGATAGGCCTTTCGTCCACACGAAACCAGCTATTTCAGTCACTGAAATGGTAACTTTTTGAAACAGGGTCCCAGAGTGGATAAATTTGAAAACACTGGTTTCATGTCTTCATCTGTACGACCAAACTGCAACTTTTGTAAAACGATGATGTCATAGCCCCACCTCTCTAACCTGTCACCCCAGAAGCAAGACACCACTTCACAATAATAACAACAATAGTGGACTACGGAGTAGTGCCCTAATGCCACATGCAGGCCTGGCATTTATACTACATCATTTTTCAGTCATTTTCAGTGGTTTGGTGTGGACGCAGATATTTCCTGAAATGACTCCATGTTTACCGAGACAACGACAAAGAAAAAGATCAGATACAAAAAGATGCAGTTTTGTGTGGACATGGCCTAATGATTAGTCTTCATGATTAGTCTTGCATATCCACACTTATGTCCACACTTCATTAGCTCTGTGTCGGTGCTGTGCATAGGTCCGGTACCCTCTACTATCATTCTGGAATAGGGAGAGTTTCAGGTCCTGCAGCAGTGCATTTGCAAAACCATGTCAGGTGACAGGCTGTTTTGGTGTAATGTACACATGAGGAAGCGCCTTACAGTATTAAAAAAAATCTGCACAAAAAAAAAAAAAAAAAAAACAATACATGAAAAGAAGTGTGTTTTTGTCAAAAACCTGCCATTTTCAGGGTATAGTTTGAGCTTGGAGGTTGTTCTTTCACACAGACAGAGGAAGGAAGACAATTGATAAAATCTTGTCACCCCTTCCTCTTGTAACTGAGATAATCACCCTTATTCCAGCTGAGTAATTCCAGCAACTTTACACACGCTACTTTATTGCGATACGTGGATTGTTAGCTTAATTTGCCTTCTTAAACTGATATTAGCATTCATTCTTATTGGATTATCTGGTCCTCCAGCTAGCATGCCAATTAGCCCAGTGCTAATTAGTATATTATGCAAAGGTGACGGTATTATTATCACACATAACTTTATCTGTTAACATTTATCAAGAAACTCTTCACTCTTCACAGTGGCTCAGGGGTCAGCACCATCACCATCACCTCACAGCTAGAAACCTCCAGGTCTTGTGTGAGGTTTACTCAGTTTTTTAACTGTATAAGAAGCAGTTAACCTATGCTAGAGTATTTCTCCCATTGACCATGGGACTGGGTTAGATTTTGAGTTAGTCTGCAGGTGCTTTCAGTTGCAATACTGCTCTGAGTGTGATAGTATGGGTCAAACATAGACATCAGATTTACTTTCAGGGACAATAAAGTGAACGACAAAATACAAACTCAGTCTTGTTTATCATAACAGTTAGTGAATGTGGTTGGTGTTGTAACAGGTTAGCATTAGCTTGGTGAGTTTAGCTGCTCACTCTTCTCCAGTTCCACCAACTTGCTCAAATATGGGCACTTGCTTTTCCAAAAAAATAAGATGGCAGTGCCAAAATTAATAATGGATTAGACTTCTATAGCGCTTTTTAAAGTACCCAAAACACTTTACATTATTGATCCACTATTCATTCACTCCCTGGTATTGGTAAAGTACATCTGTAGCCAAACACCCCCTCCGACCACCACCAAACATTCATACACCAGTGTGGGTGACACTGGAGGCAAAGTGCCTTGCCCAAGGACACAACGGCTCATGACTAGGACAGAGCAGGATTCAAACCGCCAACCCTTTGGTTATTTGGTTATTATATCTACCTCCTGAGCCACAGCCACCCGCTTTAGAGTGGCAGTCCACAAACCAATGTCATAGAGGTTCACTTTCTATGTAGAGTTGGTGGTAGAGACTGATAGAGAGGGCAGCAGGAAGTCAAATGAAAGGAAAAAAGAGAAGAAACATGATGACATTTTGAAGTTATAGGAGCTAAAACCTGTCATTTCCTTATCATGACAGGTTTAACTGATGTTCAGAAGGTCTGTAAGTCAGTGATAGTGAAAGACAGTTCAGTTTCCCTTTTGCAGTAGATTAAAACTAGTGTGTGTTCATTGGCTCTGTCACCAAACCTGCAGGAGCTGAACAAGGAGACGTGAACACTGGGACAGTTGTTTCAGTCTAAGAGAATATGATTGAATAACTGTTACATCTATGATGGTTTGAGGCCTTAGTGTGAAGACAACAATGACTAAATGTGTAAGTTTGTATGGAGATTAAATAAACAGCGTAAGCCTCACAAAAGTGTAGGATCTGCTTCCAGCCACATTCAGTGTGAGTCCTGCTTAAGTGTCCCTGTGTAAAGCACTGATTGGCAGCTTAGTTGTGCACTGACCTCCTGACCTCCTCAAGGGAGCAGCCCCTGGTGGAGGGCGCCCGATATTCCTGCAAAGTGCATAACAGCTGACATCATTATATTTCCACTGCTCTGGTAATGAGAAGTAGAGTGTTTGAGTCACCTAAAGAAATGGTGTTGGTGACTGACTGTGAATTCTCCAGAGAGACATCTAGTGTTACAGTCATGGCTGTTTGTAAAGATTACCTCATACTACGAAGTCAAGCACATTTGATGTAAAACTGTGCTGTGGCTTAAACAGACACATGAAAGAAACAATAAATTCAGTGACATTTCTCTCCATACTGTATCCTCTAGAGAGTAGTGACCCATTTTTTAGGTTACACGCAGTCCAAAGAAACATTTGAATTGCAAAGATTTTCCTTTTAATAAGACATATGTAAATACATACACCTGTGTAAGCAAAACTTCAAAGCCAATGTAAATCTGTCAGTTGAAACAGGTGATATAATGGCTGGCAGGTCAACACACATTTACTGCCTCATTTTCATTTTTGTGCAGCAGCCGTAGTGTTGCACATCTTCCTTATTGCCACAATAAATGCACAAAGAATCTGCAACAGTGTGTTTGTGTGCATGTGGTTTATCTGTGTATGTTAAAGTCTTGTGCTTTTCTGTCTCAGAATATCACATTTACAGCTCTTCTTCCACTCTGCCCCTGGCATTAGAGTCTATAGGTCAGGATTTAGTTGGATGGTGGTGACGTTTGGTGTGTGTAACAGGTCAGATCTGGCCTGAAGCTGGCCTGAGCAGCAGCATGAGGTTCTTTTGTAACAGTGTTGTAATGCTGACTGAGCTCAGGGCTGGGCGGAGGCTACTGTTTCTGCCTGAATTCCAGTAAGCGCCTGTTTTCATCTGAATTCAGACTGGATCTAATCAAGTCTGGACCTTTACTGCTTATAAACACAAAGGGCTGGCATTTATTCATGTTTCCATTTGTCCAGAAAGTGTGTTTTCCTGTCATTAAATACAGAATACTAAGTCTAAGAACACCAAGAGCTGAGTCTATTATTATTATTTTTTATTTTCAGATTAGTCTTTTTTTTTTTTTTTTATGTCAGAATAAATATGATTTGACCCCAAAGCATGAGTCAACAGCTGTTTGAATCACTACGTGCTGTATTGATTGCAGTGTGTGCTGTAGATACAGTGCATCAGATCAATGTGTGCCATTGTCTGTCAGATGTTAATGCGTGATGTCTGACCTTTTCAACCACTGCTCAGGTCTGGATCTCATCCCCCTGCCATCCCATCTCTCACATGATGATGCTGATGTGGAATGTAAACCAAATAGCATATGGTGCAGATTCTTTTTCCACTGTTTGATAAAGGGCCAAAACAATACTGTGTACAACAATAGACAAATTCTGCTGCAGCAGCTTTTGTTTTGTGATACTGTATCAATTCTCAAAAGTGCTGTTGATTTTTAATTGCAGTAATAGTTCATATGTAAAGATTTCGTGCAGAATTGTCCACAACTGACAGTGTAGATCACTTTTTAATCTCTCCACACATTGTTTACTCAGATTTTACATATGATATTGCATTATTTATACTACATTTTTCATAAAAAATTGGATTTAACAAAAACAATGTATCTCTGTGCTCACAGTATCACAATGATTTACAGTATATATTGAACTGTAATCCTTATATTGTGTATTGTATTACTGCTTTAAATGGCCATGTAGCCTGTATAAAAATAGAAGAAACCAGGTGTTTATTTGTGGCTTTAAACTTTCTTTATGGTCAGTGACAAACAACTAAGATAAAGTATCAGTCATAATGGTAAAATCATTCTTTCAGCATCAGAATATGAAGAATATGAGTAAAATTAAGAAGCAAAACACTGAAGCATTTTGTGTTTCATCTGACAGTGTAATCAAACAAAACCTTTTTTCTGACATCATGATAGTCATAGCCAGTGATGTTATAGGAAAACTTTATCACAATTTAAAATACGGTTACTGTCACAATAATTAAATCACAATAATGACCATTATCAATTCATTGGCCGATGAAATGTCTGGGTAACAGTATATATTACAGTATTGTAAAAGAGTGATTAAACCACATTGTACCTCAGTACATCTGATTATGCTCTTGTATTTGTTGCATCCATTCAAACAGTTCCTGTAGAGAATGACCTTGTTCTATGTCACATTCACTTTTCATGTTTATTTGCATTGCCATGATGCAAATTGCCTTCCTGCAGTTGTCATGAGGAAGAACCTAATGCATCCAAATTTAATAAACTGATGTAGACAAATGAGCATCATTTAAAATGTAACATTGTCACATCACACAGCCCTGCACCAGAGCCTTCAACAGAAACAGAGTCACGATAGACTCCCATTGTAAAAAGTAGCAGATGAAATATGGACCTACGTCTGGGTTATGGAGGGGCCGATATTTCCTTCATTGAGTGTAATGGGTCGGAACACATTCATGTCTATTGCAGCTGATCTAGCAACTCCAGCGCAAAGTTAATAAGATATCGTCATCTTTCAAATTATCAAGTGTATTTCCTGTATTTGCAGATATTTATGTTGTAGATTCTGTTTTCTTTGGTTTGTGTTAGCGTTTGTATAAATTTCTATCTTAAACAACTGTTCTGTTGGATTTTCAGATGTAGCCTTATAGTCACGTAGCTTAACTTGGCCAGCTGTTGAGATGTAACCACAATGAGCTGAGGTCATGTGATCATTAAGAGGGGAGTTGCTGTAGCGCTGAGCTCTGCCAATAAAAGTTCATTAAAGTTATTATTCATAAGTTAAAGGAGGCGGAACTTCTTTAACTTGGTGTTTGTAAGCTCCAACTCATCCTATAAGAATTCTGTTGAGTTTTGAGTTTGCTAATGTTGAGTTTTTAATGAATTTAGCATCTGTGCTAACGCTAACATGCTAAGTTGGCTGCTATGCTATCCGCTGGTTAATGCCTTATTGTGTGTGTTATCAGTAGAGCAGAGCTTGGCAGGTGCCCAGTGTTCACAGCTAACCACTGTTTTCTACTTGTACCTCAGTGCTATAATAGTAAAACTAAAAATGATAAGTTGTTTTTCTCCTTATGAGTACAATACAGTTGCAGAATGAATGAACTTATGAAGTTAGCACCACTCATGTAAGTAGCCTACCCAAGCTAACACCAACCTTTTCCCCCAAAATTTAAGTTTTCAAAGTAATAAAGTCAGTCCTTTCAGCGGTCAACCCCACTACTCAAAAGTATAACACACACAACAATACACACAGTAGTGACACAATGGTTGTGTGTGGTTTATTTTTGCTCACTGCTGTCTGTCACATCGAATAACATGACAGTGCTCGGTTTGTTTGGAACTATTCAGGCTTACATGAACCACGTGATCACCGGAGCGGCGACATCAAAGTGTGTCATGACTCTCTTTATAGAGCTCTGGTCTGCACAATGTAATGATGTAAATACTTAAACTGACCATGTATTGTTGTCATAATGTTCATTTGACTGTGACAGTTGACTATTTGTGACTGAATTAAATGTGTTTTTATGTAGATGAGCACATTGAATTAGCAAATGCACTTGTATATATTCCAGATTACCTGGGACACAGTCATACTGAAGTTCTTCTGTGGGTGTGTGTGTGTGTGTGTGTGTGTGTGTGTGTGGACCGTCTTGGAAATGTGATCACACTGAAACAGATTGCCAGGTCACTGCTGATAATTGCTATCACTGTGCAAAACACCACATTTGTTTCAAGCAATGTTTGCATGAGTGCAGCCAAATTGGGACCAAAATGAGACGAAAACATGATTTTATGCACTTCTGCCTCAGTGGTATCTTTTCTAGTATTGGATTCATTCATTCAAATAAGGCTAAGGATTAAAATCATACATCCGTACCACACCCAGACCGAGGTCCGACCTCATTTCAACTGTATGAAAATGACCTGGAGCTCCAGTCGAAACAGCAGCGGGTGGTGCACAGAGCTGATGGGGCAGAGCTGGGAGTTGTCACTGTGTAATTAAGAGTTAGAGACAGATGGCACATGGCCAGTTTCCCCTACAAATTAATTTTGCTTGGCAACAGTACAATGCAGGCTTGTTGAGGGAATGGTCAGATTGTACCAAAGGTAAGGAGAAAAGGGGAGAGAGCTGTTCAGATTCATATGTCCAACACATTTTTAGTTATTTGGAGTAAAGTTAGTCTTTTGTCTTTTCCAATAACAGTGTGTGAAAAGACAAAACAAAAAAGATGGAGTGAACAGAAGGCTGTGCAGATTCACAGAGATGACTGCCAGTGAATGTGTTTAGAAAGGCGCAGTGTGTGTTGATGGTGTTCCACTTGGTTGCTCTTCGTCTCGCGCTACTTTCCAGAGCAGGTGGACGGAGCAAGCTGGTTTGAGGACTTTGGCCTAGGGAGTGTGACGGCCATTAAATGATTCAAACTGTACAACGGCCGCTCTGCCAGCGTCGTCCCTCATTTCCATGCCTCGCTGTCGCCCAGGCAGACGGCTGTTAAATAATCTACCTGTCTCGACTACACACCATAAAACTGGGAGGAGCCCTTCACAGCACCTCACTATAGATTGTGTTTTTCACCATGAAGCTGGCTCTGTCTGATTTTTAGGTGTGTGATTATGTGTGTGTGTCGCTGAGGCTGAATGTGTGTGTCTCCTTACAGCAGGCCTTATTTGGCTTGTGTTTGACCAGTTACCTCCTCTCAAGTCTCAGAGGAGCTCTTGTTTCCGTCTGGCCTTGTAGGGCCATCCTAATCCTGCACACACGCCCACCCAGACCTCATTGGACCAGACGTTCATGATCACACACATATATCCATAAAGACAGAGGCAGAAGCAGGAAGAGGCGAGCACTCGCATCCATCTGTCCATACCAGAGCTTCTTGTCTTGTTTTACTGGGAGAGGCTTTTTCTATGTGATGCCAAAAAACCACACCTGACAGAATCCAACATCACATTCAACAGAGCTTCATGACTGTAATTTTGCTGAATTTTAGAGCTGAAAAATGATTCAGCAACCAATTGACTGTCAACTATTAACCCATAAAGACCCGAACATCCACTGGCGACCAAAACTATCTAGTCATGTAAAATGTTTAATACCTGTTGATCCACTAATCCTATCGATATGTGTAAATAATTGGTGTAAAATGCAGTTTTTCATCCTTTCATGGTCATCAGATATGACCCATTTGGATGTTCAGAGGCTCCGTAGTTACCATGGAAACACCGTCATCTTCTTCAACATTAATTCACCAGTAAAATCCATGGAGTTGGATCAATGACAGTGGATGGAGACACTTGGTTTATGTTCAGTTAATTATATATTTTACAGACAAAAAGTCACTTTTTCTTCAGTTTTATCTGTTTCTGATATAATAACCATCAACTTTAATGTGAGCTTTAATTAACATTTACATACAAAAATACATGATTTTCACTGAAAAAACCCAAAATACAGAGGATAATATTACAATAAGTGGTGATAAATCGCTTAAGAATGGTTAAATACAGAAAAAAATAATTTGGGAACTGCCACAAAAGTAGCACTGGGTCTTTATGGGTTAAATAAAAGAGTGATAGGCCTTATTACAAACTAGCAGAACTGGTAGAAGTTGGCACCAGTGGCTCATGGGTAATATCAAGCGCTTCCTGACTTTGACACAATATAATAAAAAATACATCTTGCACTTAGAATTGCTTGGAGTTTTGACAGTTAATGTTATGATCCAGATGTATGTGATTTATTGATTCAGGTATCATTGCTTTGACCTAAATGTTCAGTTCAACAGTTGCATACTTTCTAATAGTCGATAATAGTACATCATTCTTTTTTAGGGTGAATTAATCCGATGTACCGTAAGCTTTTTCCTCCTGGGAGTTTCTAATAACTGCAGAGGTCGTCTCTGATCTTAATCCAACACGAATCTGCCTTGTCTGTTATGTGTTAAGTAAAAATCAACCACAATTGGCCAACCCTCTTTCAGCAGACACAGAGGTCCTGTGGTAATATTAGTCCTGTATGAACTGACAGCTCTGTGATTTAGTGGGATTTGCTGCATTTTTTTTGTTTGCTCCACACATTTATTAGCATATTTCCTGGTCAAGGATTATGGAGGTTGCACTTGTTATTATAAATTAATATTTTAAAACTGGTTTAGGTGCAAATTCGGGATGTTCATGTCACAATATAGCTTGGATATTTGCAAAAATCCTTCAGAAGACGAATATCAGATGGACATTAGCTGACAAACCAGCAGTTTTAACTTAAATACACTTCATCCACAGCTTGAAGTGCAAAGATTTAGAAGTTAATCTGCTTCTATTACTGTTTATTACTGTAATGTCTTTTAATGTTGTTATTTATTCATGTTTGCTTGATTAATGTTTTTGTGTTTTCATTTCATTGCACACCACCCACGCTATATTCTGTCTTTTAGTGGTGAACCTACTCTTGATTTTAGTACCTTTAAATTAAATTGCATTAAATGTAGATGCAGGGGGTCCATTGCCAAATCACCACAGGGTATACCACTCCCATGTGAATAGGGCTTTAGTTTAAGTAATGTCTCAAGTAAAAAAAAAGTCAAAATTTTCCAATTCCTGTTTGTTAAATGTGAATATTTTCTGTTTTTTTTTTTTTTTTACAGCTCTACGACTGCAAACTGATTATTTTTGGCTTGTGGAGTCAAAGAAAGACATCTGAGCACATCATCATGGCTTTGATAAGCACTTTTCACCATTTTGTGAAATTTTACAGACCAAATATCTGGCTGTGACATGTTAAATCTGAGCTGTTTGTGAGATAAAGGTGCCTTTTAAAAGCAAATCTGCAGGACATGAGAATTTTACTTTAGTAAAAATAGTCCTGCTTTATTGTGCATTTTTTTGATGTGCTTCCATTTTGAACCAGTGATGAAGATGTGAAACTGTGAGGGGAGTCCGGTCTCTGGTGTATTTATCCATATCTACAGTTTTTCATGCAGATAAAACTTCTAAATGTCTATTCCTGTTCAGCCTTGCTTGAGTTGACTGTCTTGAATACTGTTTTATCACTTCATTCACTTGTCAGCATTGTGGTAACTTAGTGACAGAGCACCCAGTGAATTCTCACAGCAGTGAAGAAGTGTCCTCCTTATTTATTTTTTTATTTTCCAACAGACCGATGACAGTATGGTGAGCTCAAGGCCTTATGCTTCCTCATGTCTGACTGATAACTTCCCCTGTCACCCTCCTCCTCCTTCTCCGTCACCCTCCTCCTCCTCCTCCTCCTCTTCTACCATCTCCCTCTATGTGCAGATTAAAAAGCAGCAGCAGGATGTGATGGGCTTCCTGACGGCCAATAAAATTGAGTTCGAGGAGTGTGATATCGCCGCCAACGAGACCAACAGGAAATGGATGAGAGAGAACATTCCGGAGGAGTCCAAGCCGGCGGCGGGGAATCCTCTGCCCCCACAGATATTTAACGAAAGCAAATATTGCGGGGTGAGAGACAAATGCACACAGATGCTCTGAGTAATTGGCTCATGGTAGTTCCTGCTCTTACTACACTCACAGCCCACATTCAGGGCTGGGTTACCACTAAGGTCACATCTCTAGCACACACAACTCAGAATTTAATTTAATTCAACTTTGTAGCTAAAATAATACTTATAGATCTATTATGTGTGGAATAAAAAAAACACATCAAATCAAATTTTATTCATATAATGCCAAATCATAACAAAAGTTATCTCATGACACTTTACATTTAGAGCTGGTCTAAACCAGACTCTAAAGCCAATTCACAGACACCAACACATGATGACAGTGGAAGGAAGAACTTCCTTTTAACAGGCAGAAACCTGGAGCAGACCCCGACTCTGGAGGATTGATTGATTTATTTGTTTGTTTAGTTACAGGACAGTGTGTATTGGCATTAGTTACAAAGAACAAGATGCATGCACCAGATTTAGCAGAGAAGCTAATTTCCATCTGTTGTCCTGGATGTCTGCCTTGACCAGCTGGGGTTAAAGAAAGAGGGTTAAAACTGCATATGACATTCATCACCAATTTTTCATAAAATCAGTAAAACCTGAGTGATAGCCTAAGTAAAACGAATCCGTTAGTCTTTCTGTGATTACGCACCTGAATCACTCCCCTCACAATGAAGAACTTCGAAGTTGACTCCACCACAAACAGTCCATTTGTTTACATAGCAAAACGAAAGCTAAACAAAACTTTTTTTCAGGATTCCATGCAGCCGCAGTACGGCCGTAGCAGCAACAAACACGGAAACACCTGCAATTGCTTCTTGCTACTGCAACTGTGTGGAATCCCGAAAAAACCTGAGGGATGGTTTTGTTTAGGTTTTGTTTTGCTATGTAAACGAATGGACTGTTTGTGGTGGAGTTTTACAGATGTGATGAAAAATTGGTTATGAACGTCATATGCAGCTTTAAAGTAAGAGAAAGAGAGAAAGGGAGAGATTGGGGGGGGGCACATGGATGCACAGCAAACTGAACTATGACTATTAAAAACTACAACTGGTGTTACTAGTTGAAGTACAAATACCCTTAGCATTTAACAGCTAACTGTTAATACTACTACTCCAAGTACTAACAGTGGATGTACTACAGCTGCTAATAACCAACAATAAAAACCTCTACCATCCATGTAACTATATAATAAGCACTATCCCAACTGTATGGATAAATGAATAAGGCAGGAGAGAAGCAGGACCACAGCAACAGGTCCAGAGATGATCCAGGGAAAACCTGAGAGGACGTAAAGCACAGAGACTCCAGGGAAGAAGTCAAGTCAGTAACAAAAATATCCCTTACAATAATAAATGTGCAAATAATTACCGTCCAACTCCCATGTCTGAGCTCTGTGAAGTGATTTAGCCTCTTTTAGCTCATACTTTGGATTTTACGCCAACACTTTAAGGCCCATTTATGTTCAACATTGACTCTGCATATGTATATGGATGGAGCGTTGGGTCCGCCCTCTGTGTTCATTACATGTGTATTTCTGTCCATCCTCTGGGAGCTTCCAGATGTAATCCTGAACAGAGGAAACAGAGCAGTACCAGCAGGAACACTAGTGGGGGCAATGTTGAGTTTTGAAGAGAATAATTTCCAGAAATGGTGGAACTTTTCAAAAAGTAACTGTGTGAGATGGTGAAAAACCACCAACATATTTACAACAAACATTCTCAATATCAACATTTGTAAAACCTCCTCTGTCATTGCCATGTGTGTAATGATTGGTTTTCTTCTTCTCTCAAAAAATTCCAGTATGGTCAGTATGTTAATTCAGAGCAGTGCCCTCTGGTGGATGGGGTGACAAGTGTTCATTCCAATGCAAAGGACACATGGAAGTATAGCAGCATGACACTTGATGTTTCAGATGCACATATATGGCGTCAAGATGAGGCCAGATAACATTGTAAACGTACGTGAAATATTATACATGTACATGAAGGTTATTGTAAGTGCAAGCAAAGTTTTGTAAACCAAAAATACATATTTCTTTTTTAAAATGCACCAACAAAACGTATTTTGGTCCTACAAACCCATTTTTTGCTTTTACAAAACGCTTTCTGCATTTACAAAACTTTTTTGCAGTTACAAAACAATCTGGCCTCTTTTTGACGTGGGGGTGTGGTTAGATGAGAGGTGTATCTAGACCTGGTCCAGACAGGAAGCAATATTAGTGGTGAGACACATTACAGAGGTACTTCGCAGTCACTCCATTGTAATGAATGAGGCGATGTCTGACCATCACCACTAATATTGCTACCTGCCTGGACCAGGTCTGGACACGCCTCTCATCTAACCACACCCCCATGTCAAAAAGAGGCCAGAGTTTTTTGTAACCGCAGAAAAGTTTTGTAAACTCATGAAGCCTTTTGTAAAAGCAAAAAACAGGTTTGTTGGAGCAAAATAAGTTTTGTCGGTGCATTTTTAAAAAGAAACATATATTTTTGCTATACAAAATTTCACTTGTGCTTACAATACTTCACGTATATGTATAATTTAATCTGGCCTCATCTTGACGCCATACTCATACCTATTTACATACCTTAAGTGAGCTTAAATGGGCCTTTACTCTTTTCAATACTCATACCTACTACCACTCATCGTTTTTAGGATTACTAGGCAGCTGTTTCACCGAGACGTTCTGATAAACTAACCCCAGCACATATTTTATTTTGGCTGGCAGTGTTTGTAATTCTTAATATTTTGTCTTAAACAAGTCTTACAAGGATGAAATCTGCACAGCATTTGCTTTCATTAGGGTTTTCTCTGTCAAACTACAGTATAAATCTCCTGAGCCTGTGTGCGTAGAACTAATGTTATTATCATTTAACACATTTATCTTCTGTAACAGACATATTGCTCAGTTGGAGAGCAGTGCCACTCATGCGTAGAGTGTCAAATACATGCCATTCCCAGAATTTATGCCCATGTAGCGTAAACAGATGTCCCAGCATATTGCCAGTGTTCCAGCCGTACTTGAAAGTATCATTTTAGAGATGTTACAACCAACACTGTCATCTTTATTTGTGAAATGAAGCCACAATCTGGACCATAGAGTCCCATCAACTACACATTTGGTGTTTGTCTTTTTGAAATAGAATTGTACAGTGAAGAAAGTTGCAGTTTGTGGAAAAGACATTAAAGTCTAGTTTTGTGTTAAATGGTTCAATGGACTACATCTGTGATATGTGATGTCGCTGATGCCAAAACCATTTTATTTTATGATGTTTGTGAATGAGGTGAAAAAGCACCAAACAGGATGAAAATTCCCACAAGTCTGATTATGCTGAAGTTACAGAAACATCAGCAACTCTGAACAGCCTGGAGAGAGGAAAGTTATGCCTCTGTCTCATCCATTACTTTAGGGGATGTAATCTATCTATTTATGTTTTTTCACTCTCATACTTCAAGAGTTTTACAACAAACTGTGAAATTCTTGACTTGTTAAATAATTTAAAAACAAACATCAATTGTGTAAATTACAGCAAAATTAAAATAGGATCAAAAAGGCTTGGTTTGGCCACCAAAACATTAGATTTCTGCTGCAGTTATAGTGTAAAATAAGTCGTTATTACATCATCTTTAGTATGACTGAAGCTACAAGCAAGAAAACCATAGAGATAGACGAAACTAATAGCTATAATTTATAATTTCTGAAATAAAATGTTATTTCAGTTGGAGAATACAGTTTATTACACTTCAAATCTGTGGTCGATTTATCTGGATAGAGCTGACTTTGAGATTTTCCTTCAGTGTCCACTTTAGAACATGATGACACACATATTTACTGACCCAGTGATGATTCTGGAATGACCAATCTGTGATTGCATGATTTTACACCACGTTTACTGTTGCTTGGGCGTGCTTGGAACCTCAGCAGAGGTCATACTAAAAATAGTATCTGATGGTCAATGCTGTGGAAATGCCAAAAAAGCTGAGCAGAGTCGAGGTGATTCGAGCTGATACTATCAGTGAAAAAGCAGCATAAGGTCCCGCGGGGCCCAACCAGAGGGGGCTGGACCTCTGTATTTCCTTCAGTACATCAGGGCTTCTTGTTCTAGCTTTCCTTTAGTGTAGAGACATGAGTTTGAGGTCTTTGTTTCATCTAAATCAGTGGTTCTCAAACATTTTACAGTGGAGTACCCCCTGAAATATACTTTTTTAGCCAAGTACCCCCAACTCTTGCTTCAGCAGTTTTGATTGAAAAAAATTAGGCAAAATTTGTTCCTGTGC
>JAPQRP010000002.1:31362260-31383240 GCA_037367295.1 Apogon hyalosoma
ATATGCAGCCATGATGATGTAAATATGTAAATAAGATGTAATTTTTAATTCTAATGCTTTATTTATATGAATATTTATAGGAATATAAAATTTCTTATTTTCCTCTTTATATTTTCATTTTTCACTCGTTTGTGGTTTTTTTGTTTCTTTTTCTCTGCACTTGCCTGTTGTATGTTGCTGCTCTTAACTGTGAAATTCCCCCCATGGTGGGATAAATAAAGTCTTATCTTATCTTTATCTTATCTTATTTGTTGATTTCATGAATGCTGCAAATGATGGTTCCATGGAGCAGAAGGTGAGACATGCACGGATGAACCAGCTGTGTTCCTTGTCCTGATTTTGGCAGATGATCAAAGCTGAATTGAGCTGAGGAGCGAGGGAGGGATGGACAGGGCTGGTTTTTGGATGGATGGATAGATGGACTGGAGACAGAAATTGTAGATTTGGGTGGGGTGGGAAGGGTGGGTTGAGTACGAGGGGACAGACCAGGGGGCTTGGAGAGATGAACAGCTGTTTCTGGGTTGGGCTGATGTATACCAGGCCGGCCACCTGCCTCCTTCACCCAATCACATGTACATCCTTCATTCAATTTCACATCAGGAAAGCAAATATATCATTAAATTATTGTGTCATTGCAGTTTATCCCTATTGCCCAGAAAAATAATAAAAGAAACTCCAATGAATGACCTGTTATCACCCGCCTCGTATGTTTATTTTTTGCAAAAAATGCCACACGTACATGTTGATACAGTCAACCCTTATGGGCGTCCCTCCTTTGCCTCAGTGCTTATCCAAATAGGAAGTGATTGTATCGTAACAGCTCCAATATTAGATCATCCTCTTTTTATTCACTGGTCTGAATGGGCAGTGTGTGGAAACAAGTGTGCGGACACTCAATCACACATATCAGCTTTCATCTGGAGGAGTGGTGCATGGTGGGACGAGGGTGGGGGTGTGTTGTAACTTCAAAGAACTAACAAAACACACACATGCAAACACACACACACACACACGCACACACACACACACACACACACACACACACACACACAGATCAAACTGTTTGCTGTGTTAATTAAAGAACTCTGTATATATAGAGCTGATCCTGGATCTGATTCAAGTGAGAGATAAAATGTCAGAGCGTAAGGCTGTAACACAGCTCTAGGGAGATCAAATGCCATAGGTCAGCTGAGTTTAGCTGCATGTGATGACAGAGAATATTCGCTATTTGTGGCACAGTACAATGTAGTTGTGTCTTTTTTCACATTTGTTCTTAGCAGTGTTACACATACGGTTGCAATAGTATGAGCTTTTCAGTGGACGATGACTATCAGAAACTATCACAATTTCACAGCATGAAATACAATATAATCATTATGACTTTTGTTATTATTATTAGTAGTAGTAATAGTAGTAGTGGTAGTGGTAGTGGTAGCAGTAGTAGTAACAATAGTGGCTTCTTGGAAATTAAAAAAGATTAGAGATCAATTTAAAAAGTACATATATTACATTTGAACAAAAATAAAGGAAAAGGAAAAATAACCCTGCACCTTAAATAGACATTTCCTTTATACATTAATGATTAAATAAATTATCTTAAATGCTGGATGTATAGATACCGATGAGTTTCTTTGTCTTATTCCATTTGATATGCAAAAACATGAGGTATAATCGCCACTAATTAATGTCAGAGTATATCTTGAAAAGCAACTGTGACACTAGTTACACATTATTCTACAAATATCCAATGCTTACTCAGATATTGGTTCCTCATCAAACTCCCTAAATATATCACTTAAAATAACTCGTAGCCTAAAAGTGTTCTAACTCATCCCACATGTCATCTCAAGTCTTCTGAAGTTCCCAAAACATGAACATGATCAGCCTCCTTATTCCAGCACAGCCTCCAATGGGGAGATTGTATGGGTGATTGTTTGCTTTTACTTAATGTTACACACGTACATGTTGGTCCATCATATTCGCTGTGATGTGTTGCATAGTTCATGAGTAATGGTTCATTCCTCATTCACAACTGCATTTTAATATATCTTAGACAATCAAAATGTTGTCTTGTGAACTTGAAGACACCTTAAAAATGACTAAATGAATCATGATTTCTTTTTGTTTTTTACTTATACACTTACAGTGAATCTTGTTCTGATCTATTTTGTGCGTGATGTTTGACACTGTGATAAAGATTACATGAATTATCTGATTAGAATTTCTTCACAGACATTGAACAGGCTGTAGAGTTTTACATCTGTCTCCATTCTATACCACATTCCCAAAGTGAACTAAGTGATTAAACTCTGGCCCTGTCCATGTCTTCAATATATTTTGTGATATTACAGCCAGCATGTGATAAAATATTCCTGCATTTGCATGTTCTCATGGATCTAAAACCTGAATATTGTTGTGTCATTCCTTGGCCTGTGCTCTACTTTTTCGCCGAAGTCATGAAAATCAATGGAATAGTGTTTGAGTAATCCTGCAGACAGACAGAAATGAAAACAGAACCCCCTTTGGCAAATGCAGTAATCCACAAGTGGGAAATTGATCCACATGTTCATGTTGAATCATTAGTGTGGATGACTTACTTTAAATCTACCAGCAGAGGGCTCTCCAGCACCCTTCAATGAAAGAAATGCATGGCTATACATGAGGGAAAGGAAAGGAAAGGAAAGGAAAGGAAAGGAAAGGAAAGGAAACAATTACTGAACAGCGTATTAAGCAAGAACCCAGTCTTGTTCAGCGACTGTAGTTCTTCCTAATCATTGTTAATTAACTCTTGTGTCTCCTCCCCTGTCATCCACAACAATGGACACACACTATCACTTCATTTAAGGCTAGAAATAATCTTGCACTTGAACTGTCAGCAATTACGGTGTTAGAATATTATGCACATGGCAGAGTGAGCGTCACGTGAATAAAGACATGACATGATAATAAAATAATAAATGCTTTGCAAATTAACCCCACCGGACCTGAAGAACCCAAAGAACATACATCTTGATGATTCAGGGGTAATGAGCGTGCATTATTCATGTGTGTGTGCTGGAAATAAACGCCTAGAAATGGGATCTGCTGCTGATTCCCCAGTATTTGCTAGAGGTTCAATACATGTGATGTGTCAGACAGTAAACAGCAGGACATGGTCTCACAGCAGGTAAAGAAAATTAACCTATGAGGACCCCGCTTGGCCCTCTGTTCTGCGGAGCACCTGGGCTGAATACTGGTGGGCTGTAATCCAGTCAAAGAGGGGATACACTTGGTGAGAGCGCTTTCCTTTTTTTCTCTAACCCCGTAACTCTACTGGTGAGCCGATTACCTGCCCTGTGTGTGTATGTGTGTGTGTGTGTGTGTGTGTGCATGCATGCGTGTGTGTGTAGACAAGGCCAGACGGACACAGTTTCTTCCAGATAAAGGCTTTTCTCCTGTCAAAAATGACTGCCCCGATAAGATCTGATATGAGAGAAAAGCAAGCCTTATGGCATCACTATTGCTTTTTTTGTTTCTTTTGTACACTCTAAATCCCCCTGACAAACACACACATACACACATTGACATATGCACACTCTGCTAATCTTTACTTGGGGGGGTAGTCGAGGTAGGAATGGGGAGCAGGTGGAGGAATAAAAAAAAAAAAAAAAACATAAAACAAAACAGTTTTTATCCATGTTTCTTTTTTGATTTTTGTATAAATAATAAGAATGGACTTATAAAAGACATCCCTCCCCTAAAACATACACACACACATCAACAGACACACACGCATATACATATCCAAACACAATATGCAGATAGATTATGTCTCAGACAGTCAGGGCTCCTGCCTTCAATTAACCTCACAAAGACAGGATCATTTACACTCACATGCTCTGATGATAATAGCAGGAAGGAGACCGTAAAGGCGTGTGTGTGTGTGTGTGTGTGTGTGTGCGTGTGTGTGCGTGTGTGCGTGTGTGTGTGTGTGTGTGTGTGTGTAGGTGCGTGTGTGCGTGCATAAAAGGCTCTACTACATATACGGCATGATACATGACATATGCTCTGACTTCTGAGACAATGGGGAAACATATGGCATATACTGTTGAATAGATAAACACTGCCTCACTGAATCCACATATATATGACTTCTGTAAGATCATGTCTGTCTAATGATTGGCAATGTCTCCAGTTTGCTAACATGAGTGTGTGTGTGTAGGTGTGTGTGTGTGTGTGTGTGTGTTTTCAGCAGAGCATGATGACAGTTGGGTGTCCCCACACTGGAGGTAATCAGCATATTCAACTTCAGTATTTCACCACTCACTGTACATGGAATTTGTGTAATGTATTCTGTTAGTTACTTCAAGAGAGTTTAAGTACCTCAGCACTTTCGTACATTATTTTTCCATGTAACAGTGTGACTGAAGGCATCATCCCTCTGAATGTACATGAGGACTGGTAGAGAGGTCAGCTGTAAATGTGGGGAAGAAAGAGCAGAGTGATGTTTTGTCTGAAGACACAGGCTTTCTCTGCATGTTACTTTCAACAGCATGAAGTTAAGGTGAAAGCTAATTACCGCCCAAATACATACAATAGCTCTGTGGTGTTTAATTTTCTTTTCTTTTTTTTCTTTTTTTTTTCGTGTATAAGTTGTTTGTGCTGCCTTTATTCTCCTAAAAATGTCTGTGCTGCTCTCTTGTCCAGGTCAGTCTGAGACAAAACATGTAATCTCAATGAGGATTTCAACTGGTTAAATGAAGGGCATAGATCATGTAAGAATTTGCTGAACCAAACTGAAATGTAGTTCAGGGTGTTTCTTATAAGTTACAAGTGGTGACTTTTGGACACATAAAGTAGGGAGAGGTTGCATTATACAATAATAATAATAGTACTGTGCCCTCTGTATGTTAAATGATGCAGGAATTTCCAGAACTTAAATATATTGTCATTGTGGACAGATCGGTGACACAGCTTTTGTGCTTTATTTTGAATAATTGATTTATATTAAATTAGTAAATGATACAAAGTCTTATATTAATATGTTGATTTTAAGAAACAGTAACAGTTCTCTCGTTAAATTGCAACTTACTCATATTCTACTCCTATTCTAAATACATGTTACATATATTCAGTTCCTTCTTTGTTCATGATGTATTTGTATGAAACTGAACAGGGTTTGGACTAAAGCTCCCTTTAGCTGTTTGACAACTGATCTCTGTAAAAACAGGCCCAACAGAAGGAAGCCAGGTATTCTTCAACATAAACAAATGGTCATGGATTGAGGAAGAATGTGTGTGAGCTTATTTTTATTGGCTTATTTTTATTAGATCTATCCATAATGACTCTATTGAAGAAAAAATGTTATATTTGAATGAAGTTGTGTGTATTTATTAGCAGCAAACACATTTATTTAAGTTGTGAGTGGATTCACCCCTAAAAATATAGGATACAGTTTTGTTCCTCTTCTGGGACGTTATGTAAACCATTGCTTTTGCTTGTTACCCATTAAAGGAGTGATATTTTGCTTTTTTAAATGGAATTATGCATTTTAAAACATTTCCCTGTGGTCTACATAAAATTTAAATGCTATGCTTGGGTCTGAATTCTTCATTAACTCAACTCCACCTCCAACCCTGTTTCTGAGTAATGACACCACAGAGGTTGTTTTGAGCGCTGGCCCTTTAAATGCAAATGAGCAACTTCAGGCCCCACCCCCTCCAGGTTGTTAGCTGTGCTGCTCTGTTCCGTTCAACCAACAACTGAACATTTTAGGTAATCAGCTGTAAGTTTGGACATATTTTCAGTTTTTACTACAATCGCTGCTGCTGACAAACAATTATGTCGTACTTGGAGAAATGTCCGTCAGAAGTCTTGACCTTATATGTGCAAATGTTGTGACATAACTAGTTGTAGATGTAACAAATTAAGCAGGAATTAAAACAGATTGTAGAAATCCACTCAATTTTTGCCAAAATGAAAATAAACATAGCTTTGCAGCACCTGGAGGGTTCAAATTCAAACTGTAAGAACTAGGGTCCAAATACACAAATAAATTAACTAAAGACAAATAAAACTGGGTTTAGCAAAATATGACCCCTTTAAACAATGCAATATTAGTTGGAATATCATGTTAAGACATAGCTGAGTATATTTTTCTTAAGATGACAGAAAAACAAGATTTTTTACATTTTAACTTTCTCGAAATTCCTTTTTTACAACACTCATGAGACACCAACACTCGGCAGAATGTCACCTTTTGCATTTTTCTGGGGTCAAGGGTCAGCCGATATAACTGAATCAGCAGATCATGAAGAGGCAACTCTATAAATACAGCAGTGCACCTCACATAATCATAATGATCTTTTTTATTTTATTATTTTTTTTTTTTCTGCTGCTACTCTCTGTGTTCACCTGCTGCTGGGGTGTGAAGATGTTTTGGCTCAGTTTGTGTTTTAGTTCTGGCGCACACACAGACAAACACACACACACACACACACACACACCTATGCGTGCACACACACACACACACACACACACACATATGCACCCTAAGAGCTACACACACATCATTTTGTACACATGTTGTTAAGGGCAAACAAACTAAATCCAATCCAGATACAGTAGCATCCATCTGAACAACAGCAAATAAATGAAATATACACTGAAATAGAAACTGTAGGAGCTCAGCGTGGAGACGAGCAGGAGGCGCTCAGTGTGGACAGACGGAGACGCTGCTCGGGGCTCACGTCTTAACCATCCTTTTTCTTCTTCTCTACTGTATGTCTTTATTTTTCCTTGAACCCCCCCCCCCCACACACACACACACACACACACACACACACACTATCCCTCTCCCCAACTCCTTTCATTTCTGCTGAAGGAGAGGAAGAGGAGACAGAGGAGAGGAGACGAGGAGGAGGAGGAGGGGTGTGATTAGTTTCAGGGTTCCAGCCCACTTGATTGGCAGCTGGCAGCATATGGAGCTGTGAGGAAGGTTTGCCCACGCTCACTTCTGAGGAAACAAATATTTGCCTGAAGGGGAAGAGAGAGAGAGAGAGAGAGAGAGAGACAGACAGAGAGAGAGAGGGAGAGAAAAAAATATTAATTAGTTTGCAGACGCACTGAGAGATAAAAGTCGGCAAGACGTATCCATCAAAAGGCTGCAGAGTTAGCTGCAAAATGGAAATTTTCCCCAAGTTGACAGATTCGGTAGGCTGCTGGCGGAGCTGGCAGAGCTGAGGGGGAGAACACATGCATGCTGGGAAAGCACTGAGGTGCACAACATGGGAAGCCAACGTAGAGCCTACATTAACATCTGTGCATACGTTAACATATTATGAGTGGAATTAACATTTAGGCTTCTTCCACGCTTGAGAAACATTTCTCGTGCCTCTCCAATTATTTCTTAATTACCATCTCTGCACTGAAAAGGAGTTGTGTGTAGATTAAAATGACACATATGCAACACATCAGATACACTCAAGGTAAACAACAAAATATAAGTCAGGAAATGATGAATGAACCCAGTGTTTTCAGACCACCAACCCAGGTAGTTTTTATTTTAAGATGATGGAATTTTAGAAAATAAATTTCATTTGCTGGAGAAAGTATCTGATTCTGTCATATTATATTAGTATAAGAAGACAAGGAGGACCGCACTTCCAAAACTCATGATGCTGCAACTCCAGCTGTGAGAAGTGTTTTATTTTTAATGCTTTTACCATTTTTTTAATGTGTTTTCAAGTATGGTGTTAAAGTCAGAACATGATTAGTGCACTGAATATTAATATTGGAGGCATATATAGGAAATCCAAACTGCAAAGAAGTCGAGTCAGTTTTATTATTTTATGAAGTCCAATATCGCATATCACAATTTTGCCTTGAGGGTCTTTATAATCTGTACAATGTAAAACACCATCTGTCCTTCACCCGTTTGAATGAGGAAATCCCACAAAAACAGCTTTAAAGGTTAAAAAAAATGCAAATGAAAGAATAACAGAGGACAGATCCCTTCCATGATTCACAGACAGTTAAATAGGAATCGTTTGTACAGAGATTTGCACATACACTATATTATGTTAAAAAAAAAAAAAAACTCTGGAAAGAATTATTGGATGATTGTGACAAAGGACTGGAAAGAAAGTATTGTCATAAATGTGACTTACAAAGCCATTAGGGTTGTCTTGTGTGTATATGTGAAGCAAAATCAGGCAGAAGACATAAAATGTCTGCTTTAAATTAAATAAAGAAATAAACTCCATTTAATTTAATGATAACAAAACCCTACAGACATAGGACATATAATCTAAAGACATCTGATGCAAAAAAAACACCTAGAAGTGATAAATAATTGATGCATGAATTGATGAATAATCAAGAGGCCACGTTAAAAGGGCTGCTATACTGAATTTCCACAGATTTGTTTCCAAAGCTATGTGTTCTACACAGCCATGAATATGTAGAATATAATAATAAGTGATGAAGAGGAGCTTTCCAGGATCTGTAAACAAACAGAATGAGTCCCACACATTCAGAGTGAGGACCTGGACCAACAGGACAGAGGACAAAGACACTCAGATCTAAAACAGGACAAAATAACATACACAGAGAGAGCTGGAAACAGTCACGGTAGAAACGTCTCAATGCAAAAGCTCAGCCTGTATGACTCTGGTTTAACCCCAACAAAAACAAAAAAAAGGTAGAATTGATCATTTATGGCTGAATGGGGGTATTTTTGTTGTACTACTTTTTGGAAAACAACCAGACTCACTAAAATTCATCCTGAGGATGAAGTGATTCCTATTTAATTCTCGCAGGATGGAGGTCAAGTTCACTATTTATCATGTGATTGGGATGAGAAGAAAAAATAACAAGAGCATGAACAGAAATAAACATAAAAAATTTATAATTCTGAATAATGGGTAAGAAATGTGGCCAAAAATCATGTCTGTTGCCAAAGTATGAAGTGCAAGAAAAACACTGGGAGTTCAGAGGAAAAAGAGCCTTGAAAAGCAAAAACCTAAAGCAGCGACTGATCGAAAATGTTCAATAACTTTTGATCCACTAATCCTATCAATACATTGAAATAAGTGAAGTAAACTGCAGTTTTTCCACTTTTCATCATCATCGGCTGATCCATTTGGAGGTTCAGAGGCTCCGTAGTTAACATCATCATCTTCAACAGCACTGATTCATCAATGAAACCAGTGGACAAATGACAGTAGTTGTCGACCTTGTTTTTTTTTTTTTTGCTGAGAAAAATCATTTTTGCCTCAGTTTTCTCTGTATTAATATAATAACTTTTGAACTGACTCTAAATGTTAGAAAATAACAGATTTTCACTGAAAAATGCAAAAAAAAAATGCAAACACTATATAGTGATAAATCACTTATGAAAGGTCAAATGTGAAGGAAAATGCATATGGAAGTCACCAGAAAACATAGTTGTAGGTCTTTAATCCATGATGACCCAGTGCTACTTTTGTGTCAGTACCCAAATTAATTTGTCACTCTATTTAACCTTTCTTAAGTGATTGATCACAATTTATTATAAAATTATGCTCTGTATTTTGTATTTTTTCTGCAAAAATCAGGTATTTTCCTGTATTTCATTCGCTGATCACATAGATGTTCATAAAAGCTCAGATTAGTTTTGAGGTTTAGTAAATCAAAAACAGAGAAAACTGCTGAAAAAGTGACTTTCAGCAAAATCTATCAATAACCGAACATAAACCAAGTGTGATCTGACTCCATGGGTTTTACTGGTGAAAGTGACAGTGTTTCCACAGTAACTACGGAGCCTCTGAACGTCCAAATGGGTCATTTCTGATGACCATGAAAAGATGACAAACTGTATTTTACACCAGTTATTTACATGTATTGATAAGATTAGTGGATCAACAGGTATTAAACAGTTTAGATGGTTTAGGTTAAAGGTGGCTGTATGGGTCTTTATAGGTTAAGCATTAAAACAAAAAGAAAACAGAGACAGAACGGGACAGGAGTCATTCTAAAGGGATCGTACAGAAGTGAAAATCCACTAACCTTCTGCATCACCAAAGAACCCCCCCTCCCAAAAAACCCCTATTTATCTAAGCACTTCCTGTATGTAATCATTGTACAAGTCCCCTAAAGATGCACGGTGCATCACATCAAACATTATATCCTCATTACATTGCATTTTCAGAAACAAATGTGTTGAACTAACTTTAACTTTATATCAACAAAAGGCAATCTCTGGGGCAACAATTAGAAACATAAGTGCACTACAGATGAATAAAGAAAACACCTATTGCTTATTTTTCACTTTTAATTGTACATATAAATAACTAACTTCATGTACAATCTCATAAACCTCTGTATCCATTAATCAGACCCCCCCCTAAAAAAAAAAAAAGAAAGAAAAGAAAAAAACACATGAAAGAGACCCACTTTGCTTTGATACATGGCGTTCAGACACTGACCATGGGATTATGCAGCACTGATAAGGTAATTAACAGACTATGATAGTGTAATTAAGCAACATCTGAGAAGAAAGGCTGCTGGAGTGGCGTGTTGGTGTGGGCGCACATCAAAGCCCGTGGCACTGCTTTAAAGGGGGATCGGCTGCGTAGAACATTTGGTTTAGCTTCGGTTCCACAGCGGAGGTATCGAAAGAAACCTTGTTATGCTATTGAGAATTAGCTGACAACACCAAATAATGTTATTGTGATGGAAATAAAATGCTTTTTTTGTGGTGCAATTCAGTTGTTTAAAATGCATGGAGATAATATCGAGGGAACACAGAGGCAGTAACTGATAGCTCCATTGTTAGAGAGCCAAATGGTGTCTCTGTGTGTACATGTGTGTGTGTGTGTGTGTGTGTGTGTGTGTGTGTGTCTATCTATTGCTGTACAGTCTCAACAGATTTCACTGAATAAATGGAACTAGCATGAATTCACTTAGGTATTTACCTCACTGTGGTTTATTGAGAATGCATCTTTGTGGGCTTGTCGTCAGGCCTTTGCAGAGTGCACTGCCTTCATTTTCCCCGCTCCCTCTCTCCCTCTGTGTGCACTGAACCAGCACAAATTCGGTTTTATTGTATTTATTTGTTTATTTACTCTTATCTCTTTTCCATTTCAGAGGCTTCCTATCAGAGACCTGCAAACCTCAGAAGCCGAATGGCAGGGGAGCCGTGGGTTTACATTGGCGTGCGCGCGTGCGGGTGTGTGTGCGTGCAGTGGATTGGTATAAAATTAAAATACAAATAGAAAGAAAACATTGGAATCATCACTTTTGTTATCGCCAGCTATACGCTTTACAGCTCCCACTGTTAACAAACTCCTCCAGGGTGATGAAACAGAAAGCGCTGAAATGTGCTCACTTCATGAGTCAGAGAATATCTTTTAAGTAATATTATAAATACTTGGCAAGAGTTTGGCTGTAAAAAAAGAGCGAAACACACTTTAGACGTGAGACTAGTGGAACAATATAGCATCAAACAACACAGAGCACCTTCAGACATGTTCTATTCTGATCCAACTTCTGATTTTCACTGAAATCTGTGAAAAACTAGTGATTGATTTGACAGTTTGTACATATTCATCTCCCCCAACATGGAACTCTGGTGACAGCCCGACTCTTCTTCTTCAGCAGGTTGAAGGTTTTAGTTTATGGTTCAAAATGTTCAGTTTGTGATTAAGTTTCAGATTCCAGCCAATGGAACTGGCTGCAAAACACACAGAAACATGAACTTGGACAGAATTGGAAATGGTCATGCACCTTAATGCTAGATGTCACTGTGACACATTAAAAAATTTTAAAAAATTAAAGAAGGACTCATTCTAAAATAACAAAATGATAGAGGTTCTTATTTTCACTGCAATATACATTAATGAAAGCACATTTATGAACACTATCCATCTTTTCAACAAGCAGATCGTTGTTTTTCATGTGTCAAGACTTAGAAAGGACCTGGTTTGCATAAAAACTTAAAAGAGATCCTGGATCCTAATGAGACGTTTATATGACCCTTTCTCTTCTACCGTATAGGCCACAACCATTTATATACAAATAAACAACAACACAACAGTCAGATGACTCAAATATGTATGGGTTAGGGCAGGGGCGCCACTACCAACTGTGGGCCCCATGAAAGCTAAATGTTGTGGGCCCTTTCATAAAATTCAGTATCTTGTCCACCTGTCGGACCTGGGGTTATGTGGGGGTGCGGTCCATAACGTCACTTACATTAGCATGAAAACGAAACTGAAACTTAACATGCTTTCAACATCCGATTCCTGACTTCTATGCCTCTCTTATACAGTGGATCTTGCATGAAATTTTCACAACTTCGAGCCTGTATCCACTGGACCCCCTCCTCTGCTCTATGGCCCCCCCCACAAATGCTGGGCCCCATGAGTTTGTCATGTGTTGTCGTCCCCCCCCCCGTCCCGTCCCGTCCCCCCCATTGGCGCTCCAAGGGGTTAGGGTTAAGATTGTCAGACATGTGAATTGACATAGCAATCATACATCCACGCTCTGAAACAGGAACTGTAAGTCCAAATGTCTATGCATTTCTTTTGTATTTGTGAATTAAGTGTGACCTTGACCTTTGACCTTTGGCTATCAAAGCCTAATCACTTCATCTCATCTGTACTGTCTAACATATTGCAATTCCACTCTGATGTAAATATGTATGTAGTCTGAAGAGTTTTACTACTCATGACTAGTGCTGTCAAACAATTACTATTTTTAATCAGACTAATCGCAGAGGTGCTGTGGATTAATTCTGATTAATCATGATTAAATATCATTCATTTTTAATCTGAATTAATCATGTTTCACTTTGCATGAGCAAACAGACTCAAGAAAGAAGGGAATATATGTGCACTTAACATGTTTATTAAACACCTTTAACAGTTTCAACAAAACATCTTGAACCAAAACAACTTGAAACAAATGCTCCGTCTTGGGTTTTTTTGTCCTCATATTTCCATCCAGAGGCCAACGTGCTGTTTAGCATCTTCCATCTTTATGGGTTGGTTCTGCTGCCTGTCACCACTGGATCAACTGACCATTTGTTCATGCACGATGCTAACTCTGCTTGGACAACCTGACCCAAATGCACTGGAAGAGACGTTCAGAGTCATTCTATGCTGCAGATGGTTTAATTGGATTAATTGCATAAAAATTTTAAATCAGATTAATGATGATGATGGATTAATCCACATTAATCCCTTAATTTTGACAACCCTTTATTATTATTATTGTTATTGTTATTGTTATTATTATTATTATTATTATTATTATTATTATTATTATTATTATTATTATTATTATTATTATCATTATTATGTATCTGTTTACTTCTTTTTATTTTATGCATTGTCTGTACAATGTCCTTGGGTGTCCTGAAAGGCGCTTGTAAATAAAATGTTATTATTATTATTATTATTATTATTATTATTATTATTATTATTATTGTTTGTACAATGAAATGCACCTAACCCTAACCCTAACTCCAGTCAGTGCAGCAATATTTACAAACACCAGTACTATAGAAACATAACAAAGCGAATATAAAATTACACAAACTAAAAAGTAAGATAAGAAAATATAAGAAAAACATTTTACAATTTAACCAAGTAACATAAGAATAGAGCTTAGTGGAATAAAAAATTAAATTGTATAAAATATGAACAGATGCAGTTCACAGTATTAACAGTATGTATTACCATAAATAACAGTATGCATATCTATGAAACAGTATGTCTCTCTATTAACAGTATTAACTGTATGCATTTCCTATAATTGTCAGACATCAGAGCACAAACTCAAACAACAACCACTTAAATGGGCAAATATCTGAAACAAACTAACAGTCTGAGACCAGTTTATCATGAATATTTTCATAAAACTAATGACCAGTGAGACAAACTTTGTGCCACTAAGCAGATCCAACAGAACAAATATTATTTATCTACCACTAAACTCAATAAACAAGAAAAAGAAGAGCCAAAACAAAGGTTGCATTATGACGTGATGATGATTTTTTTTGTCTTACCATTGATGTTTTCTGATCATAACTTAAATTTATATAAATTAAACTTCTGCTATTGGCTAATCCATTGTTTTGTGTTACATTGAAGTGATTGTGAGCGGGAAAACAAAAATGTCCCAGGGTTTACACAATAAGGAGATGTCTGGTTTTCTTTTAATTTATTTTTTTGGCTGGCAGGGGAGGATTGGTGTCTGTGCTGTCTGTGTTTTTCAGTGAATGATGGCGTATTTCATTAATTCCTCAATGTTGAGCTTGAAAAGCCTGTGCTCTTCATAAATTGTTGTCTTTCTGTTGGATGCAGCTGGTGACACAGGTGGCCATCATCATCGTCTCGGGTCATTTGCACAGTTTACTGTAGTTACAAGTATTAGCGCAATCTGTCGTGCCGTGCTCATGTAATCCAGTTGAATTAAAAAAACAGTACGAGAAATTTCAGATATGAATATGATAATGCTCTTATAAGATGCCCGTTATGTGTCAGTAGTAGCTTTTCCACTGGACATCGGCGCAAAACATTACCGATCTTTACTAAATGTCGAAAGAACAGAACTGCGTAATGTCGTTTTTTCTATTAAATCACAAATGCGATGATTTGTTTATTTATTACCGCAAGATAACATGAGAAGTCATTCCATAAACATGGCGGCAAAGGTAAATATCATGTTGCTTTACAGATATATTCATTATTATTGTATATTACTCCTCTATCCTGTACTAAATTTAAAAATTATTCGGTTTCCTGGTGTATCCACACATACTACGCCATGTTTCTTTTAAAACTCTTCTTCTTGTAGTAACATCCATCAACATCCTTTTTTTTTTATTCACGTGACTCTAGTTGCAGAAAAAGGTCTTTCCATTGCAGTTTTGTGTGATATACCATTTGTGCTACACCCGAAAAACCACCTCTTGCAGGCGCAAAAACTTTTAATCGAAATTGACGTTTTTCCATTAGGTAAATTTTTATGCGCCAGTTATATTCACGCAATTCGAGGGTCAATGGAAAAGCGATTAGTGGTTGAAGTAACAATATCAGTCAACACTTTCCCTAACATGTAGGTTTTAGGTGAAAATATCCTGGTTTTAGTGTCTTTTATTGGAAGGAGAACACAGTTGTGATCCCATGTGGCCTCCTCCTGCAAGGCTGATGACAGCTGTCTGGACCGGGAGAGGCTCTTCTTTGACTCGTTATCTCTTCTCTCGAGCAGACAGTCCAGGTTTTATTCTTTGGGCGGGAGCGATTCTGGCAAAGCTCCAATTTGTTGTCGGGACCAAGACAACAAATCAAAACAAGTCGCCCTTTTGGGATCATTTCAGCATGCTAACAGTCAGCACTCAGCCCTTGTTATTGCTCTCCAGGCCTTTTTCCCAGCGTGGAGCATCAGCTGTGTCATGTTAGCATCAAAACACACCTTGATCTACCAAACTGAAAGATGTACGATAAGAAAAAAAAGACCGCAGACCCATGTTTCCATATTTCACTCGTGCAAATGTTCTTCAGACCACAGATTTCAAGACACATTTACACCAATGGGACAAAATGAGATGGTGCATTACTGCCATAGCAGCAACTTTCTTTACATCTGTAGTAGCCGGATAAAAGTTGCAGCATCTTAAAATATGAATGAGGACAGAAATAGTGGGTTAGTTTTTACATTTGCATTTCTGGCATTGATTTTTTTTTTTTTAATCATTACACTGCAGTATTTCATCTACAGCCCATAAATACTGAGAAAAACCCGATTTAACGCTATTTTCTAAAACACTGTCAACTTAATTGGGTGATTTTCCATCAGTCAGCTTGACTAGACAGGGTCTTAAAAAGTCTTAAAAGTCTTGAATTTACAAATTTACATTTAATACCTTAAAAAAGTCTTTAAAAGGTGTTAAATTTGATATTGTAGGTCTTAAGTCGTGTTGCTGTAAACTTGTTCGCTGTGTTGTGTTTAAAGACCCAAACATCCACCACTGATCCAAAGCACCTGTTGGTCTATAATACATTGAAATAATTTAGATAAAATGCAGTTTGTTATCTTTTCACAGTCATCAGATATGACCCTTTTGGACATTCAGAGGCTCTGTAGTTACCGTGGAAACACTATAATCTTCTACAACATTGATTCATCAATAAAACCCATGCAGTTTGATCAGTGACAGTGGATCAGGACTCTTGATTTTACCTTCAGTTATGGAAAAGTTTGCTGAAAAAGTCACTTTTTCTTCAGTTTTCTCCATTTTTGATATAATAATCCACAACTTTAATATGAGCTTTTATGAACATCTACATGATCAGTGAATTAAATATAGGAAATCGCCTGATTTTCACTGGAAAAAGACAAAATAATGAGGATAATATTACAGTAAATAGTGATAAATCATTTAAGAAAGGCTAAAAGAGGGGAAAATTAATTTGGTAACAGCCACAAAAGTAACAGTGGGTCCTTATGGATTAAATGTGTCTGTTATATTTCCAAGCTGCAAAGAAAGTAACATTAGTCTACTCAGTTCCACCCCACAATTTTTATTGAAATTAGGAACCAATTATTGCTAGTTTTGCAGACCCCAAAGAGAAATGACTTGTAACAATGGGAATCAAGTCGCTGGAGTAAATAAAGATATTAAATTTTTGCCAATATGGCCATCAAATGGACATTAAATTCTGTTCTACACAGTCTTAAAAAGGTCTTAAATTTAACATTATTACGCCAAATGTATCATATTTGATACATGAGTTTTGAAGCCCTCTACATGATCAGTGTAATTTTTTTTTTCTTGAAAACCTGATCTGTACAATTAGACACATGCAATAGATGAATAATTCACCAGAGGGGAGGAATTTGTTCACCAGAGGCCTTTCCAGTGATACTACAAGACTGCCATTAATGAGGAAGGAGGCAGAACTTTGATCATTTTGAAAAGGAATTACCAATTTGTTAGACATGTTTGTGTTATATTGTGATTTTGTTTGTTCAGAAATAATAGTATTTGAGCATTGAGACCTAATGTATCAAATATGATACAAAACTGAAGCGCATACATGGAAATTGACATTTGAAAAAGAAAAAAAAAGGTTTTTGATTGCTCAGAAGGACCAATAAAGGCTCCGGTTTCTCTGTCAAGGATTTAATGGTTCCGGCTTTACAGGGTTAACTTGTAGAACCCTGTAGGAACCCTGCTAGAACTAAGACCGGCCTCTTAAAACTGCATGAACGTCTCCCTGAAATGTCCCAAATGTTTGTTTGTTTTTTTGTTTTGTTTTTTTTTGCTTTGTGGTGAGTCTGAACTGGGCTTAAGGCACCATTAAAATTCACTGTGTGGCCTTTACTTATTGGCCCAGGAGCCTGTGTATATGATGATGAATTACACTGCAACGCTCTAGTCTGATTCTGTCCTGATGCTCCCACGTCCTGCTGCATGCACCCTTTAGATTACAGCATCTTATACCTTTCATTAAACATGCAACACGGGTGAAACGAGCCTCGACGGCAGAAAGAGAATCATACGGGATGTCAATTTCAAGCTTGTTTTTGTTCAAAATATTTACAGACGCAGGAGTATTGGGGAAGGGGAGTATTGCAGAACTGAATCACACCGCATCCTAAAGCAGCATAGTAATCAATACGGTCCTTCCGGCAGAGGTGAAACCGTTCAGTGTGTGTGTGTGTGTGTTTGTGTGTGTGTAGCCTCCATCAGTGGAAACTCCATTAAACCCAATCATTCTTCAACACACAAGCCATGGCCAAAACAGTGACCCCGGTCAGAGTTGAGCCACTGGCATTTAATTCACTTTTCCACTTTAAAGGAGTATTCGTCTTTTGATTCCTGATGAGTATTTTTGTTTCTTCTCTCCCCTCCTTTCATTTTTATCTCCTGCTCTCTCTGTAGATTTTATTCTCATCGTTCACCCTCCCCTCTCCGTTATTCGCAGAGAGCATAAATATGTCTCCGACAGCGCCCACTGCGATCCTTTGTGTCCTATCGGCACCCTTCCTCACTTACGCCGCTGTCTTATAAAATAAAATATTATTGACTGGCGTGGTAAAATTACATTAGGGTGCAATGATAAATTCTCGCCGTAAAACTCCCAACATGTCACGTAAATGGCAGAATTTGTTTAATATGACGTGAATTATGCTCAGGGATGGGAGGGTGTTTGAGTTGCAGGTAGTGAAGTGGTGTGCATAAAGCCATAATGATGAGCCAGGCAGCTGGATGTGTGTGTGTTCAAACCCCTCCTTTTCCGTAGTCGGTGCCAACCCTGTCGCTAACGCAGCAGCCCTCTGCATTATTTATCCCCCACAGCAGTACAACCACTTTAACCGCCGCCACGGAGAAGGCAGCGCCGAAAGTGCACACCTTGCAACTCAAAGACCTTTTTCATAAACTTTGCTCCTCTTCTCTCCTCTCTGTAAAGCCCTGAGAATTTAAAAAAAAAAAAAGCATCTCTCTTCTCTTTTTTCAGTTCTAACCCTTCTCTGCTTTGGTTTTATCATAAAATGCCTGCTAAACTTCCCCATAATGGATATTGATTTGTCAAACAATAACACCAGATCACAATAGACTGCTCATTCCAAAGCCGTGTAACCTTGAAAACTTGGAAGCGCTCGGTGAGAACTGATAAAACTGGTTGGCTGACTGTTATGCTTAACATTTCAATTTACTCTTCAGTGCTTTTTTTTTTTTTTTTTCACTTTATGTCCCGCCTGCCGGAAAAAAAAGCAAATAGTATGAGCAGGAGAAGTGTCTTATTACCTGCTTATTCCTGAAATGGAAAATATAAAAGAGGTGACGGTGGAATGTCATTCAGCAAAAAATGAAAACACACCTCGATATTTCTTTGAGTGGAAACAAATACAGAAAGTAATATCTAATAAATAGCAAATTCAGCAGAGACAGACTTTTCAAAAAGATATACCCAGTGTCAAGGAGACCACGGGGAATGCAAAGGATTCATTATCTGCTTTCTCTGTTTACAGATGGTTTTAACAAGAAATGACTGCACGCGTCACCGAATCAACTCACCTAATGGAAAAACTCTGAACGGGGGCAAAATGGCAGATATGGCAATGCTGTTTTGTTTCGGTAGATATGGCTTTGCTGTGTCAGTAGGGTTTAAAGTGGGGTTTGTAAATACGGAGCAGACTTCTGGGTATTTTGATGACTTTGATGCTACGGAAGACGATAAAGACGGGACCAACGCGAGTGGAAACGCAGAAATAAAGACAAGATAGCATCCTCTTACTGAAGCAATAATCAGTTTTGCTTCACATCAGTAAGCTTCTTGCAAGGCCGCGATAAGGAAATAGGGTTGTGTACAACAAAGCGGACTGAATTGAAAACGGTTAAGACTATGAGAGTCTTCCGTGACTTCTTAGATTTCTAACTATCAAAAATGCTCTAGTTCACAAGAGCAGCGTTTCTCCGTTTAAGCGCATCTGCATTTCCATTTCTCTGCATTAACCGGGGGCATGTTTAGGAATCGGAGTCGTGGGTGGATGCAGCAAACAACTGACCTTTCATCATGACAGGAATAAACACTAATGACCATGTCGTCTTTGACTTGTTTCTCTGTGGGAGGTGCTACGCAGCGGACGGGCGAGGTCACAGCGTGTTTGCAGCTCCGTGCTTCCACACATTCAACCCGGCAGCTGTGAATACTAATGAGACTTGTTTGCCGGTCACAAGGCATTTTAATTGGCAGTAGAGCAGCGCAAGCGCTCACTTTGGCCTCAGCTCTCAGACCTTGTTTTGGAAAGAAGGAAAAAAACAGCTGATATTGGCGGCAATGTCTCTGACATTTTATACAGAGTCAATGAAAAACATCCAATTGTTAAAGTTTAGCAGCAACACCAGACTGAAGCAGCAGACGCAGTCCTAACTGAGTCTTTGGATTCCTTTTCTTTTTTCTCTTTTAAAAATGTATTAATTAAAATCACAAATGTATTCAGAGTTTGCTGTGAATAATGAATTAATTGCTTTTTAATCTTACTAGTGTTGAAGTTTTTAGAGATGGATGTAATGTAGAATCAACACAAATTATATTTAAATTCTATTTCTATTGTTTAATATTACATGTGAAGCTTTTTCACACAGTTTCTGCAAAGAATTAAAGATTTCTTTAACTTATTATCATTACTATTTGCTGATAGTTAATCCATGCATGAACTGAATACCAGAACTATATTGACTACAATCACATGTGAATAATTTTAATATCATTCAGAACAACTTAAAGTCTGCTAATGTGCAGGTACTATTTTGAAATAACCTAATATTAAACTAATAAGTTCTAAAGTGGCTTCATGATGACATACCTGATGAATTTTGAGACCAAATTCTTATTGTTATTCTTCTTGTTCTTGTTCTTCTTGTTCTTCTTGTTCTTCTTATTCTTCTTATTCTTCTTATTCTTATTATTATTATTATTATTATTATTATTATTATTATTATTATTATTATTATTATTATCATTATTATCATTATATCAGTTCAGATGGCTTCTTACATGCACTATTATATATGATAGTTGACTTTCCATGTTAAAGTGCCAATTAAATTTCAATACGGTCTACATTAATCCAGGATATATGACAAAAACCCCAAAGATTCTCCAGAGAGTTCACAATGAAAACTCTTTATAATGAGACACATTATCAGGATCATTGACTGGTTGTTAATCTGTACATGTCAGGGATAGGCTCCGAAACCACATGACCCTCTGGAGGATTAAGCGGTTCAGAAAATGAATGGGTGGACATTATCAGGATATTAACAACTGGTATGAGTTTGTACAATCAAAATCAGTGTCAAAGGAGTGGTTTGGCTTTTATTATTAACAACTAGAGCTGAAATGATAAATTGTCTAATGAACTTTAATTGCCTTCGCCCGTATGTAGCTGGGATAGGCTCCAAGCGACCCCTGTGACCCTAGTGAGGATAAAGCGGGTTCAGAAA
>JAPQRP010000002.1:31408641-31432187 GCA_037367295.1 Apogon hyalosoma
ACATGATACACACAGGAGTTAGTACTTTATTGCATAACTATTGTTTTTGATGACTTTTGATGGTCTAATAATTTTTTCCATGACTGTATATAATTGATAAAGGACCTTCGAGTTTCACAAAAGCTGAGACGACCACTTGGCCAAAGTCAGTGACGTCATGTTCAGACAGACTGAGACAGATGCTGAGAACAGAGAACCTATCCTCCGCTGGTTCTTTTCCCTCGGCCCTCTGGGTTATTGATACAGACGCCTGCGGGGATCCGGGAAGTTGATGCACAAGACCGAACACAGCCAACACACACATACGATGACACACGGAGCCAGAACGTTGCAGGATGAGTCATGGAGAGCTGAGGTCAGAGTACAGATCTGAAGACGTTAGTGAGGACAGAAGAAAAGCACCTGCTCAGACACAGACGGGAAGCACGGATGGAAGAGTAGTGGAGCAGAATAACTATGACTCTTAAAACTCTGAGATACTATAAGTTCATTTACAAGGAAGAATTCAGACAATCTACTCCAGAATAATCTACAGCCAAGGACACAACAGTAGGTATTAGTGAGTAGAATTAAATATAACGAATGAGCAGTAATGCTTCCATAGACTCCCATGTATTGTGTGACATAGTTGCAAATATGTCATGTTTACGTCACTTGAGAGGATGAGAAAGTTATGCTGAAACCAGTAGATGTAAAAAAAAAAAAAACAATCTTTTTCTCATTTCCCTCTTTCATGAACATTGTATCCAATAACCTGTATTTAAAGCTTCTGTAAATTTGGCTTGAAACAATAGAAATCCACATGCGATGTCAAAGTTGCGTGTCTTGTTTAAGATGTGTAAAACTGCATGAAATGTATATTCACAGATCGAAAACCTAATCAAAAAGACCATTTTTGAGTAACTGTGTAGATGCGGTGGTGTCACATTTTACTAGTCATATTCATAGATGACCCTGTCAGTATAGTCACTTTTCCATTGGACATCTGTGCAAAACTTTACAGATAAGTCGCTTTTTCCCATTGACCCTCAAATTGTGCAAATATAACTTGTGCATAAAAATTGACCTAATGGAAAAACAACAATTTCACCCAAACTCTCGTTTTTCGATTAAAAGTTTTTTCGCTGGCAGGAGGTGGTTTTTCGGGCGTAGCGCAAATGCTTTATTATGCAAAACTGCAATGGAAAGACCTTTTTTCGCAACTAGTCAGGTGAATTAAAAAAAATGGATGTTGAACATTACAAGCGAAGAAGAGTTTTAAAAGAAACATGATGTGGTATGTGTGGACACACCAGGAAATGGAATCATCTTTTAATTTAATATGGGATAGAGGGGTATATATAATAATAAATATATCTGTAAATCAAAACGATATTTATATTTATTGCCATGTTTATGGAATGATTTCTCATGTCATCTCGCGATAATAAATAAACAAATCATCGCATTTGTGAGATAATGGAAAAACTGACATTACGCACTTCTATTTTTTTGACATTTAGTAAATATCGATAAAGTTTTGCACATATATCAAATGGAAAAGCGACTATATTTACTAATTATCGAAAAACAAAAATATGCAATGTCCGTTTTTCCATTAAATCAATTTATTCATTATCACAAGATGACACAAGAAATAATTTCATAAACATGGTGATGAATGTAAATATTGTGTTAAGTTACAGATATATTCATTATTATTATATATTACCCCTCTATCCCGTAGTAAATTAAAAAATCATTCAGTTTCCTGGTGTGTCCACACATACCGCGCCATGTTACTTTTTAAAGTCTTCTTCTTCGCTTGTTGTAATGTCCGTTAACGTAAGTTTTGTTTTGTTTTGTTTTTTATTAACGTTACTCTAGTTGTGGAAAAGGGTCTTTCCACTGCAGTTTTGCTACGTCCAAAAAACCACCTCTTGCCAGCGCAAAAACTTTTAATCAAAAAACAAGAGTTTGGGCAAAATTAACATTTTTCCTTTAGGTACATTTTTACGTGCAAGTTATATTCGCACAATTTGAGAGTCAATGGAAAAGCAACTACTGATCTTTAACCCTTAAAGATCTAGAACTATTTTTGCAGAAGGTTCTAAATTATTTTTTTCCACATTTAACCATTCCTAACCGATGTATCCACATTTATTATAATATTATCCTCTACATTTTGCATATTTTTGGCGAAAATCAGGCATTTTCCTGTATTTAATTCACTGATCATGTTGATGATCATAAAAGCTCAGAGTAAATCCAAAGGTTATTATATCAGAACAGAGAAAACTGAAAACAAAGTGACTGTTTCAGCAAAATATATCATTAACAGAGCACAAAAAAAGTGTCTCCCGTCGCTGTCATTTATTAAACTCAGTGGGTTTTACTGGTGAATGAATGTTGCAGAATATGACAGTGTTCCCACCTTCACTATGGAGCCTCTGAACGTCCAAATGGTTCATATCTGTTGACCATTAAAGGTTGACACTGTATTTTACTTCAACATTTCAACAGTTATTAAACACTTTAGATCAGCAGATGCTTTAGGTCATTGATGGATGTTTTAGATCCTTTAGAGTTAGCATGTTCACAAAATCCAAAATACACTGGTGCTGAGACACACATAAGGTATAGTTTACCCAAATCTGTGGTGAACAACCTAAATTATTAACCTGTTGGGTAGCTAACAGGACAGCTAATGGTAGGTAGTTACATTGTGTGGGACAACTGGGATTTTTTTTTCAATCAGGTCATGAAATCAGGCACGTTGTAAATTTTCAGGTCAATCAAACTCAAGACAAACTCAAATATCAAAAGTAATCACTTTGGCTCTGATGGACAGGCACACATGAACAAAATTCTAAAATATATACGATAATATTTCAAATTCAGATGTACTGTAATTTCTGATACTGTACATCTTGATGTTCATTACTAATGTTAGTAGGACTCAGTGATATAACGGCTGTCTGCTTGAGTCATGTCAGATTTTCCGCTTATTCCTCTACATATTATCTCTATAATATCTATACTATCTGCTGCAGCACCATGTCCTTGAATCTGTAAAACACATCCAGTTATCATTCTACTACATTACATGACCATAAAGAGCAGATGAAGCTGATAATTCAAGTTACAAGTTTTAAACGACTGAGAAAAACAAAGTTTGATGCTGACTAACATCAGCACATTAGCTTTCTAATGCGAGTTCCCACTGCATCTGTCAACCTGGATCTATATGGATTCTCTGATACAGATAAATCTTCATACTTTGAATTTTGTTTGTCATAAGCAGAATGTGTGCTTAGAAACCTCAAGGCTTTCAGCAATTAAAACTGTTGATTAATTGATTAACTGACTCAAATCAATTTTTAAAAATTATTTGATTATAATTTTCCTGAATTAAAGTTTCTTTTCCTTAATTTTGCTGCCTGTAAAACTGGTTCCGCTGTTGTGTTTGACACAGACACTTTTTGTGACGACATGACATCAGGATCCACACAAAGTTGTATGTTTGGTCCATCTTAAGTTGTTAGTAAGATGGATACAAGTGTAGTGCACATATTGTTTGTTGACGTACATCTATACGTGTGTATATATATATATATATATATATATATATACACACACATATTTTTATATATACTTGTATGTTACTTTTTATGTTTTTTTTTTAATATATAGATAGATATTTTATATGTATATACTTTAATGTTATTGTTATTTCTATATATCTATAGATATTTTTACATATAGTTTTATACTGTTGTTATTTCAATATAGATCTTTTTTTAATATATATCCTTTTACTTTTGTTCTTTTTGTGGTTGTTTCACTTGGTTGTGGTACAAAGTACAAGACGTTTGTTTCAGACATTTTTTTCACATTCTTACTTTCTTTCATCTTCAAATAGTCATTAATCAGTCATCATAATTGAATCGAATCAAAGAAAATAATAGATTAATCAAATACAAAATAATCAATAGCAGCAGCTGTACTGCTGATACAGATGTGTCTGATGGTCAGTGGAATACGACGATGTGGTCAACTATTCTCAGCTTTAGAGACTAGGATAACTTGAATTATCCTCACATTTTGCTGTAAATATCCAGGTACGTGCACAGGCTTTGAACTTCTCTCAACCCCTTTTTTTTACTAATACAAAAACTGCATACAAAATCATAGTGGCCTAAGAGGAAACAGAATCACACGTCTGTATAATTTGTTGTGCTCTTGCCCTAAGGTGTGGTTGGGCGACACATTTTAGACAATATCCTATTTTTTGAAACATAATGAGTCATTTCTCAGTTGTAGGTTCATGACTTGTTCCTGTAAACTGCTTTATGTCTGGTGTTATATCGCTCTCAGATGAACAGAATGTTTCTGCTGTTTTTCCTCAGTGTCCTTCTCCTCATGTCCTCTTGTTTTTTTTTTTCTCCCTCTTTTCTTGCTGAAGTCTTATCAATGCTTCAGGGACTGACTGACATTCACACTCATACTAATGACGCCATAGGAATGGAGGCGCTTCGCTCTCCGCTCTCCCACCTCTTGTTATGTTCCTCTCTCTCTCTCCCATATCTGTGTCTCCCTTTCTCATTCTTGCTAGTTTTTCCTCTTGTTCTCTCTTCCTGGGCAATTAGACAGAGGGAGAAGTCCCAGTTGGCTCTCGGTTGTAATCAAACATCTTTTTCTTGTCCATTTAACACTGGGATTAATTTCCTACAAGGTTAATTAAAGAAGCCCATCAGACAGAACTGATTATTGCAAAGGTTACTGTAGCACTGCTGCTCACTGTTTCCCTACCTGCATCTGTACACACATACTCATACACTTACATGGACAGATATTCACATTTACACACACAACAAAACCTCATGTCAAAGGACTGCGTTGTTGTGGAGTATTCTTAATTGAGGTAGAGATTTTCAATGGCCACTGACAAACCCACATGTGAAGTAATTCTTAGTCTAAAGTCCAAACCTAAACACTGGTTACTTGTTTAGAGCCAAAATACACTGACGAAATGTGTTCTACACTTTGCTGTTTTGGACGCTCGAATGTAAAATTATGGTTTTGGTTGAAGCAATAGGAAGCTACATCACAGTAGTTTTCCTTCCAGCCTTTACCAAAGCTTGTATTTTACTGATTTTGACATACATTTCTTTTTCTAAAATATGATACCATATGTTTCACTAATTCTATGTTGGATGAAATGGAGGAATCCAAAAGATTATATTGTGACTTTTCATATAACTTCTTCTCAGTGGTAGATGGTATCTTAGAGGGTTTTGATACGTTTGTGACTCAACAACAAACACTAATCACACAGAAGGACACAAACATATATATTTATTATGTCATAGTGTAGACATGTTGTTTGTATGTATTGTATGTGCAGTATAAACCTATATAATGTATATAATGTGTTATCCTACATAGTAGTCTGGTCATTTTGAAGTTTGGGCATTTTGGAGCTGAAAGTGACTATATTTGGACATAAGGGGCAGTGCTAAGGGAATACAAGAAGTCGGAGCCATCTGCAAGGGTTTATGGGTAGGCTAATGCTAAACACTAGCTTACTGAGTGAGTAAACTTTATTATGTATTGCACAATAAAGCAATTTTAGGGTGTTGTTACTGTAACCTATTAAATATAATTACAGTGGAGCTGTTAGTCAGGCAAAAAATGTTTTATTAAATGATCAGAAATGAAAAAGTTTGACTCAGCGAATGAGTGAGCTTTCATAGAGACATGTATAAATCCAATACAACATATGTTATAGCATCCAGTTTTATCTGATAAACAAAACAAAAACCTAAATATGGATAGCTTATAAGACGGTCCAAATGAAGCGGATGGAACTGGGATGAGTAATAGAAATAAATACTGACTTGGTATTTTTAGAGGAAAAGTTCAGTGTGAGGCTATCTTTACATTTACTATGATCAGCAGTTTTACTACTTTAATATACTTAATCAGTGGTTTGACTCTGGGGCAACGTCCTTGCCTCATGTAGACGTCACATTGTTTTAAGAGCTACAACATTTTTATGGCTTAATTGGATTTTAATGGCACCTAGGATTGTTTACATTTCATCCTGTGTACTATAAATCTATTTGTTCATCATGGTATCCATACAATAGGTAATTCATTCTTACATGAAGTTTTGTTAGAGCTTAGTTTGTACTGGGAGTTGATTATTTGCTGACATTAGTAATCTCCATTTCCAAGCTACCAATACCTAGATCCATGAAAACAGCCAATGCACTGATTTCACTGGATACTCATTGAAAACCATTACAAGGCTTTTGGTGCCTCTCTTCTTCTATTCCTACAACAGCTTGTAACACTAGTTTCTGTTCACTAACTTAAGAGAATGACCAACACAGACTGCAACCCAAACTTAGCAAACAGACATGTACAAATCTAAGATAGAGAACCTTTAAACATTTAATTACATTCAACAGTAAACTTTGGTAAATGTACAATGTCCCCATTTGATACTGATACCACACTGTTCATACTTACATGGGCAAAAGCACGTATATTTAAACTTTCCAAGGTCTAATTATGACTTGTATGTTGACATGGGTGCTGTTTACAAGTAAGAAACTCCTAATTATGGTAAGTCTGATATGGGATTAACACACCATAAACATGGACTATTTTAGCTTCTATGAAGATTTGGGGAAAAGTGGACTGACATTATGAATTTACAAGCTGGAATCAACAAAAAATGTGCTAAAATGATAAAAATGCATATTTATGTCACTTAGTATTAAAATTATCTTTAGCACAAATGTTGATCCAGTTGATGTCGTACGCCTCCCGGTTCATGGTGGGCGTGCAAACCCGTGTTACAAAGTGAGCTGTGACTTCTCATGTCCCCTAAGCAGTCACAAAAAACAAAGGTCACCATGACAGGTATAACTAGACAGCAAAAACATTCCGATTCAACTGGTTACCATAACAGCAGCGAGTAAGACCAGGGTCACAGTCCACAACACACACACACACACACCGTCTCCATTAGCAGAGCTGCAGTGAATACCAGCCTGTTTCTGTTTATGCTGCACAGTGAGAAAGAGCCCTCAGGTGACACGGGCACACACACATGCACACACACACGTGCACACGGTCACACATGTGCAGGTTCATTAGCATGCTAATTGGAGGTGAGGACGGTGTGGTGTGGAGGTGGTACAGAGCAGCCCCAGTGTATTAATCACAGGCTTGGGGAGACCAGCTGACTCCTCCAACCTGGCCTTTCAGCCCCCCAAACACCTCCCCCCTCGTCCCTCTAGCCCTGCTCCTCCACCCAGTCTGTCCACCACCTCCTACTACCTCTCCCACTGAAGCCTGTCTCTATTACCCCCTTCTGAGCTGGTAAAAAAGGGAGCCTCGGTGCACAAGGAATGCTGTGTTCACCGCTTGTTTTTTGTGCTTCAGTCAAAATGTTGAGGTTCATTGACATTAAATGGTGAGGTATCAGATGTTGAATAATCCCAGAAAACACCTGGAACTGAATTTAAATATCAGTTTTATTTTACCACAGATGGAAAGATAGTTAAAGTTGATCCTGCACTTTATAGCCTATTCAAGTACAACTACAAATAAAAAAACAAACAAACAAAAAAAAAAGAATTCAACTTCTTTCAGCTTAGCTCAAACATTAAGAAGTTCAGGATCACAAAAGTAAAAATGAACCTTATTATGTAAAGTTTCATCAGTTATTTCTATATAAAGCAAATGAAACCTCACAACATTATATAATGTGACGACCAGTGTTTCCCAGTAATGATACAGGCTGTGGTCACAGCAGCTTATAATGTAACCCAAAATATTGTGGATGAACTTGGAACATCCAGTTAACATGACAAAGTGATGAAAATAAAATTAACTACACAAACAATGTTTTACAATTTACAAACGTGTGTGGGCGCCATAACTAAGACAGATCCTGAACCAGCAACCTCTGAAACCATGAGAACAGCTGCAACAGGGAAATCAACCCATGTCAATGAGATAAACTAACAGCAGCCTTACTGTCATCTGCTGTTTGTTTATTTATTTGTTTGCTGTTTATCAGTATCCATCATTTAGTTTTACAATGAACTGAGCAGCTCCCAAACCAGGTAGCATTAATAATGATCTTCTATTGAAAAAAGTCAACTATTTCCAAAGGTTAATCTGACATCAGATAATCAACAAATAAGTTATGAAGACAAGAGGTGCTTTATGTGTGTCTGTGTTTATTACAATGACAGAAACTGGTCTGTTTTTACGTTGATTCAGCTCAGATTCTTCTATGAATATAAATCTGAGCTAATAAATAACTTCATGACTGAACGCTTAGGCGAAAAGATGACAAAACAAGGGCTTAATACATCCACTCATGCTGGTGGATGTTTGTGCAAAATTCTAACAGCTCAATAGTGAAATGTAGTCATTTTATATTTTTTGTTTTGTCAGACATACATATAGTGCATAACGAGAAATGGTTAAAATAAAGGTTCTTAAAAGGGTCAGTGAAGACCCCACCACCACCACCACCCCCACCTTCTGTGCCATAGATACAATAGGACTCATTATAACTTCAAATAAAACTTACATCTTTCATGTCATTTTCATCTAGAATCATCTGTTTTGATACATCCATACAACTCTTCAAGGTGGTTTTTCTGGTCATTGGTGCCCGTTACATTTCTAATGTGATTTAGTGTGGACTGGCTTGACATAATGTCTTCAACGATAAACTTGGATATGAATCCAAGTTCCTCTTGCAGTTATCTTGATAAACGGTCACGATAACTGCACAAAACATGGCGTCAACCTTAACTGAGAGAACTGCATGAAAAGATCATGACAATGGAGGCCAAAAGTATCCTTGACCTTTGACTTTTGGAGACTGGAATTCCATCTCTTCATCCTTGAGTCCAGTTCTGTCCAGGCATTCCTACTTTGACCAACTGTCAGACACATACATTGATGGATGGACAAATTTTCTTGTAGAAATGGCATCAACACATGGATCAAAAACATTAGTATAGATACCTGACAACTCTACTTCAGCAGAAGTATTTGTATTTCATTTCTTCCCATCTCTGGAAGACAGATGGTTCTTTTTAAGAGCACGAGGTAGAAAAATTATGCAAACGTCCATGTATAAGATGAAGTTGATTCTTTTTTTTTTTTTCTGCTGGATTTATCAGTTCACTTCTGACTTACAGTGCCCTTGGTGGCTGCCTGAGTCAATAAAATGAATTTCAACAAGAAGTGAGAATGAGCTGCCCTGGTAATATCTCCGCTTGACGACACTGAAACTATGCCAAGTGTTTAACAGATAAAAAGCTGATATGTGAATATGCGATATGTGAACGCCTCCGGTGTTAGAGACAGAGAGAAAGAGCCAACGAAGCAGCCAAAAGTAACCTGCTGTTACTGTAACAAGGGACCCTGATAACACAGTAATAACAGGCTAATCGTATTTGGGTTCAGAAACCACAACATGCTAATTCAATTAGCTTAATAAGCCCCTGTAGATAAAGGGCTTGTTTCGGCTGTCGTGATTGGCTCCAGGTCCCAGAGAGGTGGTCCTTTGGGGAAGTCCGTCTCAGCAACACAGCATCCACCACCACCGGTAGAGGGGGGACTTCCAGCAAATAGTCAGTACCCGCTGTGTAAGCGTATATAAGATGGTGATGTTTGCATGTCAAACAGCTTTAATTTATGAAGATTTTAGATATATCACAGGACCTTTTAGTCTTATCTCTGTATGATGTATAAATGAGATGTTTCCATGGTGATGGTGAGCCAATTACCAGATTAACCTCTCCAGTGTAGTAGCGCACAGGCCGGGCTATTAACAGCTGATATTAGCATATGCAAAAATGTGCTATGAAAGTTAGTTTTCAGTTTTCAAGTACAGTGATCTGAAAGGAAACACACTCCAGTGATACACACAGGTCTGACCAATAGATTTAAAAAATCCTATTCTGTAAACTGTGCATCCTCTTAAAGTTTCAACAATAAAAGAAAGTCTCTCATCCCTTGGAACTTTCTTTATTGTTTGTCTCCACAAACACGCGACACAATGCCGAACAAAACGGTTCTCAGTCTATTGTCCGGGCGCTGTGTCTCAGTTCACTCTGAGCGTCTGTCTCAGAGCCGGGCTCTTTGTGTGGAGACACACAGAAAGGCACGGCAGCATTGTTTCCACCGGCTGAGGAGGAGAATGGAACTGTTACAGTGCAGAGAATTGGCAGCTGAGCCCATGCGAGGAGATTCTCCACACAGTATTAGGGGAGAGGGATCAGGACGCTCCACCGCCGCGCCAGCCCCACTCACCCCAAACACGCACACATACAGGCAAACACCCCACAACTCCACGCACAACCTCATCTCCCTCCCCTTCCCTGTGAAATCTGCATTCTCTCTTAACCCTTTGTTTCTCGGCAGACGAGCTAATCTGTTTATGGGTGTTTGTGAGGGTGCCTTTGTTTATGCCACGCACATATACATGCATGTGCACACATACACATTAATCTGCAGGCCACGAGCCAGCTGACACCAGCAGAATATAACACCAATCCCAACAGACTCTCCTGCACGCACACAGTTTCTCTCTATTTCTGTGTTTCTTTTTTCCATCTTTCCTTCTCTCTCTTTCTGTGTATGCATGTGTACGTGTGCGTCATGCAAGTACATGCTTATAGAAAGTGGGGGATGGTGCATCTGATCAGCATACGTACTGATGCAGATAAGAGAGGAGGCAGTGTCAAATGAACAGAGGCAGTGTAGGCAGGGAGAGAGGATGGTGTCTGGAGGCTGAGAACTGCTGTAAACAACATAGCTCATATTTAAAGAAGGATTTGTTCTGAAGCAGAGGCCACAGCTGGATCTGTACTGTACATATCAGCAAAAAACAACAACACACACACACACACACACACACACACAGATTCACACTCACACTCTGACTGGGCTCATTCCTCTCCTCACACCAGCTTGATTCCCTTCATCAAACGTCACAGCAATTTGAGAGATTAGACAGTGCGGATTAGACACCACAAGGCTGCTTCTTTTTGAAGCATCGAACGCCTTTGTGCTCCATTCTTTCCACCTCTTTCATTTCATAAGACGATATTATATCAAGCAGTGGTAAGACTCTCACATTCACAATAACGGCGTCTCAGTTGATTCACCGACTATAGGATACGAGTGAGTAATTATGTAAGAAGTAAACACTTCTCACTGGCTGCTTATTCCACCTTGCACTGGCATACTTGTTTATTGGTTGGCCTTACCAGATTTCCCTGCCTCTACTTCTGCTCTGATTAATGAGATACACACACACAAACTCATACACACACACACACACACACATACACACACAAAGGCACGTGCTCTCAACACCAGCTCCCTTCTCACCAACTTAGCGGCGCTATTAGTAATGATTGAACCCTATCCAGTGGATGTAATATATTAGCAGGGAGATTATTCTGACGTTAAAACATGTTCCCTGTGCTGACAGCATCATCAATCACCCTCACACTGCCTGTAGAAGACTCACACACTGGACATAATTGCTTCAGCATGGGGTTGGGGAGAGGGAGGGTGAAGAGAAGGAGAGTGTGTTAGGTTTAGAGTGTGTTTGTATTTGCATGTTAGCCACACGGGCAAGTGCAAGAATAAAAGAGGCGGTGGTGTCCAAAACAAGCTCTGATCTCAGTCATTGCTCATGAAAACTGACTCAGATGATTCCTGATGACTACAGTTCATGGGAATAATTGTAGGATGGATGGAAAATGTGTTCTCATGTTACTTTATTTGATCTCTTTTCCAACATAATGACTATTTAGATCATTTATTTCAGCTGAAGGTGCTCTAATTATCAATTGGTTAAAAAAAATTATATATATATATATATATATAATCATTATTATTATTGTTATTATTATTATTATTATTATTATGTATTGAGACACTTGTAGACTTAAAAGAATGTCACTCACGGACATTTGTTGTGGAATATTTCCAGCAGTGCATGAGTACAACGATATTTCTCAGAACACTGCAGTAAACATGTAGTATTAAAGCAACATATCTGCATGCAATATTATGGTTAATGTTTTTTTGCTTTTTGACAGTAAATGTTTCCATTAACTGTTGGTTTAGATGTATGGCATTGTTTAGCTGCATATTACAATTTATCAATTGTACTGTAAGTTATTTCAAATATATCAGCTGTTAAATGTATGATTTGTAAAAAAATAAATAAATACATTCATATATGTAAAAATAACAGTTGTGGTGTTATTTAGTTTGCTGATTTGTGTGTTCACACTATATCATGTCTTTAGCAACGATCAACTTCAGAGAAATTTGCAAATGTATTCAATGTATCGGCACCTTTAATGTGGTTGCCTGTCAACATGGTAAATAAGCATGCGTTAATACATCAAACATGTCATAAATAAACATGGTAAATGCTAGTTAAAACATCAGAGACAAAATGATAATTAATAACAATATAGCAGTATTTTACAGCAGTATTATCATGCATCTTTTTTTTTTATTAGCATATTGTTTTCTGCTACTGTGTATTAGGATGAGGGTTAAGGCTACAAAAGGATAAAAAAAAAAAACATGTTAAGAGGATAAAGTTATAATAGTGTAAAATGAGAGTCATAATTATCCGAGAAAAATGTTTTCAATGTTACAAGAAAAAGAAGTTGTATTTGAAAGTAAGAGAAAGGTCTGATGTTGCAGGAGTTCTCAGAATTATCACATGCAGTAAACGCAGCAGTCTGAGTCCTGCAGATGCTGAATTAAATACCATATTTTTGCTAATCAGTGGGCTTCTTATTTCATTATCTATCATTAATTATCATGTCAGAGCTAAAATTATGATTTTATTCTTGTAACATTATAATTTTCTTCTTTAATTATTGCTAGAGCGTTTTTGTCAGAATATTACCTGTACTTTTTTTTTTTCTCTCTCAAAAGTATTACTCTAATCTGAAAATAAATGTGTTTGTATAATACATTCCTCCTGAGACCCAGTTATGGGTTTTCTGTTCATGTTTGTGGACAAGAGTTTCAGAGCTTTATACAAAAAAGAAAAACTGTCCAATGCAAAAGACATTCCATAAAAATTTTTAAGAATGCATCTGAAAAAAACTGTTGCATCATGATGTTTCCTGTATAGTCAGTTATTTAATTTTAAAAAAAAAAGCCAAAACTTGCACTTGTACTTTCCTGGGTCTCAGGAGGTTAAGACTACATTCCTATAAAGTCAGATTTTTCCCCTCAGCCTGGCCCTTCAGACACAGTAAAGTAATCCAGCGGTGAGCTAATTTATTGATGTATTTCAAAGCCGAACCGTCACTAATGAGACCAAGCTAACATCTACTGTATCATAAGGACTAACTTACTATAACACACACGGACTCATGTTACATCAATTTAACATTTGACATCAGATTAGCTAACATTACATGTGGGTATTTCATTAGAACTAAATTATGTGAATGTATTACTAAACGAATAAAGCTTTGATATATTCCGTCGTCCGTAGTCACATAAAATAAACTTCCACTGGAAAAAGGTGGAGAAATTCCCATGATCCCACCATCATCACACTGCTTCTTGTTATTGCTTTGATTGCGAGACCCCAAGGAAGCAAAGATTACATTCTCTGCATTTAAAAAGATTTAAAATAATATTGTCCTGTGCATTTTGGCGTTTTCTGTAGATTGCTTTCATACAGGTGGACACCAGTTCACTGCCTTTTTTCTCATCTCATCTGTGTTTCCAACATGTATCCACCCTGCTGTTTAGCTTTGCTCTCACCTGCCCATGACATTACTTTTTCATCACCAGCCCACAGTATTTGCATGCTGCTCACAGGAAGGTGTAGATGTGAAAAAACACTGCTGCCTGCGAAGCCCACCTTTGAATTTGTGTTATCTGATATAATCTATGCTATTCCACGCTGCTCCTACTCTTTCTATAGCAGCCACCATTCTCTCTCTCCCTCTGTAATGTGATCCAGTGATTAGTATTCTGCTCAGGCGTCAGGATGGAAAGCAGAGTGGCTGCCGAGAGGTGTCCTAAATCACATCACTCATATTCTGATGTGTGTGCGTGTTTCTAGCGGTGCGCTGTGTGTCTCAGAGATTGAGAGAGTGTGTTAGAAAGTGAGCCAGATCAATCTTATATCACCAACCGGCCACTAAGTGTTGCGTGTGTAAGCGTCATTCTGTATTGTTTAAACACACATTTACCATCTAACTGAGCTGCTGCGCTACCATTTGTCAGTTTCCCTCTACATGGGGTGTGTGTGCATGGGTTCACACACGCCAAGGTCAACCGCACCTCATCTCTGGCGGCTGGTAAATGCACACTGTCCTTCTTAACACAGCTGAAATCCATCCCTTTTGTTAGTTTCTGTAGTTCAAATACCCGTATATAGTCACATATTTATGAGCACTGATTGGGCATTTTGCACGTTTATTCAACATAATCACTTAATGTGGTATTCACCAGGGTTACAGCTTAATAGTATTGTTTTATCATGAGCATTAATGTGCTATAAAATGCATAAATTAAAAAATAAAACATTTTATAGCCTGTAAACAACAGTGTAAAACACAAATGAGCCGGAGTTGGCAAAGCTCCTGAGTGACCAACAGGGGCATAAATTAAAACCTCAGTTCAACTTTTTTTTTTTTTTTTTTTTTACCTTGTGCGAAGTTATTTTGGAGCGGAAACTCAGCAGGGTTGAGAATACGGTCTTATAGTCTGTACCACACAAACTGGTCCAAGGCCGCACCCTGTTGTAACATATGTATTAGATTCAGACCCTGCACACTGCACTATGGGACAGATCATACACCTGAAACTATTTAGATTACAATACTGGCATTTGTAAAGTCTCTACAAATTTGACTTAACCCTTTTATGCATGAATTATGAGAACTTTAGTCAAGATTTTTTTCCTGAGTGTTTTTTTTTCCTCTTTAGGCATGAAAAAAACAATGCGATTGAAATCTTTTTTAATGAACCTATTTTTCATGGAGTTACAAAAATGTCCACTCCACTGGACACCATGTGTGTCCAGACATGTATTTAAAATGCAATATCAGATATAGATAAGTAATATACTGTGTGAAAACTATGAAATAAAAACCTTTTTCACGCAGATAATCTGATGTTTTCTCACATTTAATCATACTCTAATACTAGTTATTACTTGCTTCATGGAGATACTATACATTAAAAAACACTTTTTCATTAAGAAACCTATTAATTACAGTCTAATAACAGTTAGCAATTGATTTACACTCAAACATGTTAGTGCAGATCAGGTTTATCAAGAACAGCAAAGTTACAGTAATGGTATGAATTGCAGTGTGTGGAATGGTGCATGAGCGTCCACTGCTTTGGCTGATACGGAACTAAAACAACAAAACCCATGAAAATACAAGAGAACAGCTATAGAATAGCTGTCCGCTGTAGTGACCACTACATAGTAAAAAATAGATAAACAAATAAACGTATTGTCCAAAAAACATTGCACCCTGTTATGACGACATCTTATTTGCATGTTATATTAGCTACACTACCGCTGGGACAAAAACTGTGTTATCTATTTATTTATTTAACTTTATTTAACCAAGGAGCCCTACTGAGATTAGAAATCTCTTTTGCAAGGAAGACCTGGCCAAGGTAGCAGCCATACAAAGTCAGAACTACATAAAACACATACATGATAAACAATGAATGATAAAACAGAATAACAATTACTCAACCATAATGGCCTCTCAAGAAAAACAGTGACACTGCTCCTTCACTGCATTCTCCATGATACATTTAAAATCATTAACAGAGATGAATGTTTGTAGGTTATGAGTTAACAAGATCTGAACTGTAGTCAGTTCTAAATGTAATACAATGATATGCTGGGTCAGACACATATAGCATATAACTCAAATGTATCAGTAACTTCCATTAACAGTCTGTTACAGCTGATGTTGTTGATGAAACAGAATCATGTCGCTAACAGCAGCTAATTGCATTGGATGGGAATGATGCCCTGTTCGCACTAATATGGATATTTGTCTAAACTGTCCCATCTGTCCACACGACTTTTGTTCAACACAGTATCTCTGTCCACATCACAATGGAAAAGTGACTGCAAACCAGCACCACAAACCCATAGTTTATATCAGACAATGGAAAGAGTGGATAATAGTGGCCATAACAGATGCAGAGGCTTTACTCCAGCTTGAACTTGAACGGCAACAAGTTCAATTATAAACTTAGGTTATGTTAAGTATTGGTTTGGGTTGACTAAGTGTATTTTTTATGTTATGTAGATTTTACCACAACAGTACATATCTGGTCTGGTCTGGTCTGGTCTGGTCTGTCCCCTCAAATGTGTCCATGTTGACCTTGATCTACTGCAGCTCATACACTGACTTATGCACCTGTCTGACCAATACTTCAGGTGGAACTCCATTTCACAAAACAAGAATACATATGTACAAATTGGGGTGTAATTCCATTGTTTTCTCATTTCTTCCCTGTCCATATGGATACATGCAAATTAAGTATTAAAAATCCTCACTTGAGAAAGCATTTAGAAAATTCCATTTTTGTTGTATTTTTACATGAAAAGGCCAAAGAGTAAACCAAATACTAGTCTCTATTCATGTGAAAAAGCCATGGAGTGTTTTTATGACTTGTAAATCAATTAAATGATAAATCTCAAGACTAACCAAGCCAAACTCAAAGCCAGTATCAGCAGGTTTATGAAATCTGGATCAAAACTATTCACTAAACAATTAATCATTTTGATTGGCATTGTGTTGGCTAGTAGCCGAACATTAGTGTCACCATCACTGAGGCTAAACATGTTAGCAAAGTGTGTTAAATTGTTAGATAACATTAAATAAAGTGGGACAATACACTAGGATGTTCTTCTTTAGAAGTAGAAGTGATGTATGTAATTACTTGCATAACAAATCTACAATATAACACCATGCTCAATTCAAAGTAGAATTAGATAGTGTTCAAATCTTTCTAAAATCTTAATATTTTGTAATTGGATCGGATCTTTATTTCTAATGGGCTACCCTTTGTTATTTACCATTGTATAAGCTACATAAGACCTCCAGTTACATAATTAAATGCCTGATGTGTATTTACATTTCCAGAGGCTTTGAGCAAAAAAAAGCTTGTTAGCTGGAAGAAAGAGAAGTCGGTTTATTTTATTGGATTATTTTGCCTCCAGCACACTTTGGTGCATTTACAAAGTGTGCTTCGGCTCTTAGACTTCAGTCTGAATGCCCTGCCATCATCTGCGACTATTACGACTCTGTGGAAAATTAATTAGCATTATTGATGCCTTCTTTTAGCGACATGTATTCTGTTTTTCTCTTGCTTGCCACAAACGTCTGTTATCTGATTACTGTTTTCTTACAGTAAATGGGCTGTAACAGATTTCAGTTAACATTTCCCGACAGCCTCCAGCATTATGGTGCCAAACTCTGCTTTGTGTAAAAGAAAAAAAGAGAGAAATGTCATTACAGTATACATTTCCAGAAACACCACACTGTGAGAGCATTACCATAACAAATATCACAACTGCTATCTGTTTCCGTACAAGGCTTTACTAAAAGGTAGAGAGATGTTGTGCCCAGGTACAAAGAGGAATAAAAAACCAAAGTGTGTGTGTGTGTATGACTGGGATGTGTGTCTAGGGGGCAGAGTGGAAGACGGAGTGTGTGTGCATGCATTAAAATAGGGGATTTTCTTGTCAGAGTAGCAGGGATGGGGATTAGTTTAGGATCTGACTGAGACAGAGGAGAGGAAGGCTGATGACTTTAGCCACATAAAGAGATGACTGGGCAAATATGGGCACATACATACATCAATATCAGCGCTGAGCACATTATAGCAATGCCCCAGTAGGGTGAAAACACATACAGTAGACAGCCAGGGAGATTTTCTTTGTTTATGCATGACTGGAGAGAAGGAAATTAATATCAGTGAATTGAATCCGCTCCTATGGAAGATCTTTATGCTTCCCCACACCTCAGACTCACATTCCAAAATAGATGCAAGTGACACACGCGACATTCACACACACACCCACACACACACACACACACACACACACACACACACACCCTGCTGAAAGACAGGCACTAAAATAACCTCTGTTCCAGCTGGTGCACTGCTGAGGCTCCTGCTGGGCTGTTTTAATGGGGAAAATTAGCCAAGCAGAAAGGTGGATCCTGTTTGTTATGCTCCACTGTCCCCCCTTCCACGCAGTCGGCCAAGGAGGCATCCTCTGTTGTCCTCTCTCTCTCTGCCTGTGTCTCTGAGCTCTCTTGACACTGTGTATCTCCACCAGCTGCTGCTGCCTTCATACATCCTCCTGCCTCCCTGCCACGCCAGACACATACAGGACAGACATATATCCAAGCACCGAAACACACACCCATACACAGAAGCTACGTCTACATCTAAATTAAGGAACTTGCCAAGGGATGTTGTTTTGGTTTTTTTTGGTTTTTTTTTATAGGTTCAACAGTGTTTCTCAGTATCATCATCTCATTTACTCAACCTGCTCCCGCAAGTGTGCTCTCCAGAAACTATGTCGCCCACGTGAAAAACGCCACACAAAAAAAAAAGGGAAAAGAAAAGGTGCAAACAAGTGAGTGCTTTAGCATGATCTGGAAGTCAGAATGAACAGAGAGAAGAGGGAGAGAGAGTGAGAGGTGAGAGAGTGAAGGATGAGAGAGGATATGCAGAGGGGTGAAAAGCGTCTTTGTTCTGGATGTCCTTGAGACAGCTGACATCGCCACAATAAGACCTTCTTTCACGGGGAAAAGGGAGTCAGAGCAGAAAGAGAGTAGGATTTAGTACTTTTGGCATCGTCAACTGGCAGTAGTAGGAGTAGTAGTAGTACACATGCTAGTCGAAGTATCCCTGTTATGTGAGAGTGTGGGTTTTTATAGTAGGACGTTGTGGTTTTGTACATTCACACACATGCACTCACATTAAGATGCACCAAGAGCCCTGTGAATGAAGGAAACTCCAGGGTGCACATTTATACTCATTACACTCATCTGTTGATATCTGGGAATCCAGGGAGACAGAGACATGGAGACAGGTTTCAAACCACAGGAACAGGAAAACTCATTAGCCTCATAGTATAATTACTTAAATCATACACTGTATGGACAAAAGTACTGGGACATATTGAATTCAGGTGTTTCTTTTCTAACGGGGGTCTAGGACGCAAACAATAATGGCAAATGTCGTAACATAGTTTTATATTGTGATAAATATCATTACATTGGTTAGTTTGGTTTAAATTGTTCTCTTTGCTTCTAAAATGCCACAAAGAGGTTTTTTTACTAAATTTCTCTCAACATTGATTTTTTTTTTTTTTTCCATCCATGGCTATGATTTTAAATGTTCTACCCTCTAAATTTCTGTAATATTTTTCATGCTCTGACTGCAAATAATATTTTGCTACCACAACTAACCATTTTCTTTACATCTCACTGAAGAAAAATCTCCCATTAAACTTAAAAAAGAAATATTGATGTTTATAAACTGTATAGACAAAAATATTGCAACACATCATGTCTACAGCTCGTAAGATGTCCTGTTCATGCTGATTTGAGATATAAACATCAATATTAATGATCAATATATTTATCAACTATATTATGACATTTGTCATTATTGTTTTATATCCCAGACCCCTGTTAGAAAAGAAACACCTGAATTCAATATGTCCCAACACTTTGTCTATATACTGTATGACTTAGGCAATTATGTTATGAGGCTGGCGAAGAATAGAAATGAAAGACACATGGTTAAATAATGTTTTCACGACATAGTTTGCACAGACTTTTTTGTGCAATGAGTGGTCATTACAAATGTTTGGGTTTTGCTGTTAAATACTGTCACTATGTTTGGCCTAAAAACCCACAGATATGGACACTAATATGAGACTCTTACACTTTCTCTGGTGTTGTATATAATGGTGAGGTTGATAATATTATTGTGGTAAACAGTGTTGGAGGGATGTATCTCAATGCATGTTACAGAATCCATGCCTTTAAATGTAATGTGACATATTCAGGTTAATTTCAAAGTCTTCAGATTGCACTGACATTATTATTGTGAAACAGTGGGAATGAATGAGCACAGTTATCTAAACTGGAGTCATTCTGATATATATGACGACTTGCAGTACAGCTGTAAACTCTGTATATAACAAAAACAGCAGGATGTCTTGACCCCATTTTTTTACGTTTCATTTTCCGTAGTTGAAAGAGTAAACAAAGCTGTAGATAAAACTACATGAACTTGCACTTCCATAACAAACCCGTATGCTTACACGTGAGTTGTGAAGTACATTTTTTATACCTTGTAACTTATCCTTTTCTGATAAAAAGTGCATAGGTAACATAAATGATATAAACACCTATAATGTAAATTTACTGTTGAATCAGACATGTTGCTTTTGACTGCTAACTGTAGCCCCATCCTCTGTACACTGTAAAATCTAATAAGCTGACTTTACTTAGAAAAACTCAGGAAACCAATTGCCTTAAAATTTCTAAGTAAACTAGCTTACAAACTTTTAAGTGCGTAAAACTTAAACTGGTATTACAGACTACTAACTGTTCAGTAGCATCAACTCAAAATAGCTAGCTGTCCATGCTATTAAAATCAGTTTAAGCAACTAAAATACTTAAGTTTTGCTAACTCAACTGATCAGTAACCTATACTCAAAACAAATAGTGTTTCTTACAAAACTAAAAGTTGAGATTACTTGACAAAACTCGGGAAACCGATCGCCTTAAAATTTTCAAGTAAACTGAACTTGTATTATCAAGTTTTAAGAATAGACATTTAGGCAAGAAAGGACTGATGCAAAAATAAACATTTATTTCAACAATATGCACTGTAACTGTTACACTGAACAGTGGCCCTATTAAAAATGAAAACAAAAAAATAAATAAAAGATTATATTTTACTTTTAAACATAAATCCTTAAGGGCCTCTTTACAAAGGAATAGACTATTGAGGTCCAACGTCTACGAGATTTTAAGAAAGTTGTTTTACATTTTGTCACATGAACTATTTCCTAGTTTTAAATGTATGGCATTGACATATAAAGCCAAAGAAGACAATCAATTAAACTATTTTTGTAAAGCATCTTGTATATTTAACTGTAATTATGAAACAATGTTAATGTCCACTTTTTTCCCATTTTTAAAACCTTGCTGAATTATACTTCTACATGAACTTGTAGTTAAGGCAACCTACATTTTAAAGTACAACATTATGAAATTTCTCCAAAGCAGAACAACCAATTTGTTTACCAAACATAAAATCGAGCAATGAAACAATGCTTCTGCTTAAATTAAAAGAAGATTCTTCAGTGATTGTATTTTTGGCTTTAAGGATTTGTGTCCAGAGGATAGCATCACTGTCTGAATGAAATCAAATGTGTTCCTGAGCTGTGGGGGATACTCTAAATTCAGGGCATATATCAGTCCAAAAATTAGGCACATAGCTTTTGGAAGATCTAGCTCATCCAGGGTGACTGCTCCTTCCAAGATGACTGATGTGATGATGGAGGCCTCCAGGTGAAGCGAGTTGGGTGAGACTGGTGTGTCTTCAGGTATGACCGTTAGAATCCCGATGGCCACATCAGAGATAGTCCGACAGTCATCAGAATCCTGAAAAAGAAATAACAATTGTTCAGAACTCTAAACGAGTCAACATTTGTTTTAAATGTCCATGAAAACAAACAGTACAATGTAGTGTATTCCAACAATATTTGTGTTATAGTTTTTCCCTTCCAGAATTTTGTAGCCTTTTATTTTGTCATTAAACATGATGTTACAATCAATTTGAACTTTGTCTTTGGTTTTCCAAACAGATGTTACTTTTTTATGACTAGATGGCAGTAAAAGTCCAGGAATGATGCAATTGTAGCTTATCTTAGTGGTAAAAGTGAAGTGAAGCAGTAGCTAACACAGCATAGGGAAATGCAGTTGTTACAGAACAACTGCAACCTAAAAAGAATGAGATATACTTACCAAACATGTTTTGAAAAAGTCTGCTCTGTCATCTCCAAGGAGGACTGGAAGGCCACGAAGACGTACGGTGAGCCTCGCAGTGATGTCTGAGACCTAAGAAGTAATTCAAACATTAATGAAAGGAAGAGATAATAACACACACACCCACCCACCCACGCACACACACACACGCACACACACACGCACACACACACATGCACACACACACACGCACACACACACATGCACACACACACACGCACACACACACACACACACGCACACACTCTTTAGAATGCATTAAATGATTACCTCTGGTTTGAGTTGCTTAACAAACTCTTAAAGTGTTTGACCAACTATTCCACGTTTTGATTTGAAGATATCAAGGAAGCGCTGAGTGTGCTGATCAAGGACTGTGAAGAATTCCTGTGTCAGATTTTTGCTTGAGATTCGATTGAACTCTGCAAGAATCTAAACCAGTAATGGGACAGAAACAGTGAGGGGGAAAATGAGTTGATGATGCTAGAAATTAAATATTGTGATGAATTAAGTGCAACACATTTTGTTCCAAAGTGGTTCCAAACAGGTTCCAGACAGGCACCAACTTTGACCTGGGCTAAACCTGGGCCAAACTAAGAACCGATGACGTATACCCTGTGTCATCAGTGGGCGGGGTTTACAGACCCAAACAAGAACAGCGAAAGTTATGACCCTACATTTTTAAAACTACAACCAGCGGGTTTTTAGTTTGGTTTAGTTTTTAGATAAATAGTTATAGATGGCAAAAACAAGCAGCAGTGGACTGAGGAGGAGACCCAGTGTTTTCTGACACTGTGGGCTTCATCTGAAGTCCAAGACCAGCTGGAGGAGCCTCTGGAAAAAAGAAAAAAATAAAGAGAGATGGATAGGACCAGACCTGGACCAGCTTCTAAACAAACTACAGAAGTTACTGAAGGACTACAGGGACCAGGAAAAACAGCTTGGACACTGAAAAGAATCCCACATTTGGACCTGCTGAACTGAGTTTAAGGAAACATGCAAGTGAATCCGACAACCGGTGCACTGAACTGGGCCACAGCAGACACAGACTGGAGGCTTTGGGCTGTGGACCAGTCTGTGGTTCAAACAGCAGCAAACCATACTGGAAGGGTTAGTCTCTCCCCTTAAAACACTAGCTACTGGGATGCTAACAACAAGCTAACAATAACATTTCCATGTTGTCTCCGAAACACTGTTTCCTGGGTGGGTTGATAAAAGGCAGAACTGAACCGAGTAGTTAACTGTGTTCAGTAGACAGGGTTATGGTCTGAACAGTAGTTAACAGTAGTTAACTGTGTTCAGTAGACAGGGTTATGGTCTGAACAGTAGTTAACTGTGTTCAGTAGACAGGGTTATGGTCTGAACAGTAGTTAACAGTAGTTAACTGTGTTCAGTAGA
>JAPQRP010000002.1:31439140-31455291 GCA_037367295.1 Apogon hyalosoma
GTTGTTTCCACATTTTCAGGAGTAAATAAATAAAAAATGAATAAATAAAGAAGAAGAACTGACAAACTCTCTGACCTCGGGCTTGTGTGCTGTTTTGACTGAATTCATTTTCTAATTAACCAGAAACCAAAATAATTTTACGCTGGAATTTGCATGTGAGGTGGAATACTAATGTTCAGAGGATGACACACACACAAACACACACACAGGGAATGCTCAGATTATGAGGAAAGGCCTGAGACATTTCATTACAATTTATGACGCTTTGAATCAAACGAAAACAAACGGAAAACTAACTGAACCAACTCTTTGCGCAAAGGATGCAGTGCGTCTTACGCTCTTACGCGGTGCCAGTATCCACAAATTTACGTTCATTTTTGTTCATCTAATGACATATATTTGCTTTTTACGCACTGACAAAATAAAGCTGCATTTAACCTTTTCTCATTATTGTGTTAAATGTTTTTATTGTGTTAAATGTTTTTAGAATGCGCCATAGTGAAAACATTATCGTGTTTGGTGTAAAACCTATTTCCGGATGTTTCCATTTTAGGTGCATCTTCTTCATTTCTCTGATGATTGAAATCGGTATAAAAATCAGTAAAGAGGCTGAGGAGGTTTTTAATTTCCCTATAAGAAAAAGAAAAGCTGAGGGGAAAAAAATAGTTATTACCCACAATAAAAATGAGTTGAAATACCGCTGTCTAAATGGCCTGAAAATCCTAAATAAATCCAACATTTTCTGTCCTCCTGTGATGCGTTTACGGACACATTTCAGTCATGGACTAATTTCTGTCAAATCTGAGCAGTGAGGGGAAAAAAACAGCATCAAATTCGAATGAAATGCAATTTACTTAAAAAAAAAATCTTAGGACTTCATTTGAGACTTGTTGAAAGGCGGAAACTCTTTCAATACACGTCTGAAATTAATTTCCAACACACTCACTCACACACACACACACACACACACACACACACACACACATACACATACACACGCACACACACACACGTTCACATGAACTCCTTCAACCAAAACCAACGCATGAGTCCTCGTTCTTGTTTTATGAATGTACATTTACACTTGTGGACTCTCAGGGGATGAGCTTTAGCTTCATATACATTCACTCATCTGGTGTGACCGATGTATTTCCTCGTCCTATAACCCCTGGTGGACACACACACACCTACACACACACACACACACACACCCACACACACACACACACACACACACACACACACACACAAGACAGGAGGTGAGTGACTGACAGCTGGACATAAAAACTGCAGTTTTGTAGGAGAAAAAGAATGCGCCAAGGCTGAAACAGATGTGTATGTTTGGGTTTATCTTGCACACAAACAGCCTGTCATGAGATTAGTTGCGTTTATTTATTTATTTAGTATTTCTTTTTCTTGCGTAAACGCGGTGTCACTGTCCTTTATTTGCGACGTCTCGGGCTAATGGGAATATCGATCGGAGCGTCTGGGAGCATGGGAAGTGTGTGTCGCAGATGTCAAGGATATAAAAACAACTGAGTTTACACCCAGAGGTGACAGGGAGACTAAGGAGATGCTTTGTGGCTGCAGCAGATCTTCATCAAAAACCTAAAACAATCTTGGATAAATATGCTGCACATTTTTCCATTTAGTCTGTTTCCAAGCAGGCCCCAAACACACTCCCTTTGCAATGAATAAACACCTAAAAAGGCATAAATATATAGATAAATGTGCAGGAGCAGAGATGGAACTCAGTTTAAGCGGCCCCGGTTGTAAAATGTTTAACTCGGGGCCATATTTTGGCTCACACACAAGCAGAGATTTAGGCTTCAGAGAGGTCATGACACCAAGTGACAGGTCCCGCCCTGAGGCCCAGAGCTGTCTCAGTACCAGACTGAATCTGATTTATCCATAAAGGCTGCGGCACTAAACACGGACACCAGACAGCTCAGCCATCATGGAAAAATAAGGGTATTGCATTAACGTTAGGGAAATGCAAGAAAGAAAAACAAAATATGAGATGCGTAATAAGGGTTGCGCACGACAACGCAATCAAGTAATGTCTAAAAAATAAAATTAATCAAGCTGCTAAAATTGAATAGGCCTAAATATGATCATGTTAAAGAGTTTCAATTTAATAATTATTTTATTTTAAGTATTTGTACTCGTTTTGTTGTTTGACATGGTCAAAACTGACGCCTTCACGGTTATTTGTGTTTTCCAGTTGACCGAGAAATGTTGCATTCACGACTATTATGTCATTAAAAAAATATTTCTGAAAAGTAATTATATGTATACATTTATTCATCATCCAAAATAATACAGTCAGAGCTTTAAACGTGATTTATTTTTTTTGTTAAATAAAAAATTAAAAACATATAGGCAACAAAAAAATTAAATAAAGAGGACCTGCTGCTGAAGGTCATAGTTTACTAATCTCTGTTTATCCTATTGCCTATGTAAATAACCTGTGAAAATATGGCTTTATTATTAGCAGGAGTCCATAAATACACACAGACAAGCTGTAAAACAAACACGATAAAGAACCGTAAACTGTGAAAATGACTGAAATGATTGGTGATGGGTTTTTTTGTTTTTGTTTTTTTTTTTCTAGATGTTATTTCTCAGTAAAGTGCACCTTGGTAGGAGAGAAGGCTGTGTAAGTGTAGCAGGGCTGGCTCGGGTTATCTGTGAATGGGCTCTTTATTGGAGGCGCGGAGCGGGGATTTGCCTTTTATTCGCCTCGCTATGGAAACGCGCTCGACGGCTGAAAAATGTTGATGCGAATAAAAGGAATCGGCACAAGGAGCGTTTCTAGAGAAGCATCTGTTACACTTAGAAACTTAGACTATCGAGAGCAATACAACCCCCTCTCCAAGTCCCTCTCCTGTCTGATTCAGCCCCCCGCCCCAAAAAAAAAAAAAAAAAAAAAGTACACTTTATTTTTCTAACAAGATATAAAAATAATAGACTCTTTTTTTAAACTGTTGTAGGCGCAGTGTGGATTCATCTGAGCGCATTTTATGGTCCGAAAAGATGTACTTCACAGCCTCATCAGATAGAGTTTTAAAGGCGTTTTTTCCCTTATGTCGTTTAATATGACGCCTAGTTTAAACAGGAATTGTAAAACCGCTGCCAGTGTGAGACCAGCTTGCTTAATTTTAACATATTATCTTGCATTTCATACCACAGAGACTCCAACGAATCAATAACCGAGTTCAGCGAACTAGGCCACTGGAACAACACTGTCATTCACATCAAATATGAAGCTGCTTTCGCTGGAGTTTCAAACATGAAGAATTTACGCATTACACCACACGGGAATTACAGCAAAACAACAATCCTATACATCCCATGAATTATTTCCTATCCATCTATAGGCCCATAGGCTACACTGCTGAGAATAACAGACAGCAGTCCTGTCATCCCCCCGGATCCCGAGGCCCGGTCCACCGCCAGCCCCCCCCTCCTCCTCCCAGCCCAGCGGCCCCGCGTCCAGCGCACCCAGCCCCGCGGTCAGCTCACCTGCTCCGGCCTCTTCTCCTGTCGTCTCTCCACAGCAGCTCCTCGGCTCAGCGCTCTTTAATGACTTTCTGGTGGCTGCAGCCTTCTTTTATTTCTCCTAAATGTATGAAAATGTATGCAAATTTAAATCAAGCTTAACCTGGGAGCTGGAGCAATATATTTAATGGAATTTCAAACCAATAAGGAGTCCGGGACGCGGTCTTCTAATGGCAAATATAATTACGCAGCTAACTTAGCTCTTAGATATGCAGATAGAGCTTTTTTTTTCAATTCTGAGAGGACCTGACGAGATTCTTAAAGACTGGAACAATGACTGAGGCCGCATTTACACCTCTGAACAAATGTAAAAGGGGTTTGAAGTAATAAACAGGGTTTCCTGAGCATCAAAACATGAGTTTAGTCTGTCAGAAAAATGTTAAACTTCTTGTAAAATGCTTTATTTGAAACAGTTAAAATTACACACTTAATTCCATGCCATTTATTAGTTTGTCTGTTCAGAGGGAATGAATATTTATGTAAGACTGCTCGTGCGTAAAATACTCCTGGGTCTCTATCTAGAGACGTGTCATTCTATAAACACCTAAGGAAATATTCTGTAAAAGTTAATAATTAGCAGTGAGAACTGCTCCTGGTTTGATTGTATCCCTCTAAATTAAGTGCTGGCACGTTTAACAAATGCCATTGCGCTTTAATCTCCTCCTTCGCACGCGCTCAAGGGTGACAGGAGCAGCAATAAACTCGTGCGTAAATCAGTTGGAAACTTTAATTAATAAACAGGAACTGCGCTCCACGCGCACATCATTCCACAGCCAGACCCACTGGACCAGCACTCCGACTCACTTCCGGTTCGACTGCCTGTAACCCTTTCCTCCCCGCGGCCCCGCGAACAGAGGCGGAGGTTCGGATGCGCGCGCCGTTATTGGTCGGCGCGCGTCGTCACCGTGGCTCCGCGCGTTGTGAGTGGCCGCGGAAGCTGTCAGTCACTGCCAAGCTGATGCCGAGACTCCAGAGAGAGGGAGATGTCAGAGGCTGAGCTGCTCCCTCCCTTCAGTAGCACTAGTGGGGTTCAGCAGCCAGCATGGCCACAGCTGCCTCCAGCCCCTACACCCTGCTCACCTCCAGTCCCATGATCCACCCGGACAGCCAGGCCATGCAGCCTGCTAGCCCCTACAGAGGACACCAGAAACTCCTCCAAAGTGACTACCTGCAGAGCGTCCAGAGCAACGGACACCCACTCGGGCACCAGTGGGCCAGCAGCCTGTCGGAGGGCAGCCCCTGGTCGGCCTCCATGGAGCAGCAGGACGTCAAACCAGGCCGAGAGGACCTCCAGCTCGGCATCATCCATCACCGCTCCCCGCACGTAGCGCATCACTCCCCTCATCACAACACCCATGGCAACCACCCTGGAGCGTGGGGAACTCCGGTGTCCCACAACTCCTCCATCACCAGCGGACAACAGATCAACATCTACTCCCAGACCGGCTTCTCTGTCAACGGCATGCTGGACCACGGTGGGCTCACACCTCCACCCAACCCGCAGGGCCAAGGCATGCACCCGGGCCTCAGGGACACACTCAGCCCCGAGCACAGCGACCTCGGCGGGCACCACTGCCACGACCACTCTGACGAGGAGACGCCGACTTCGGACGAGCTGGAGCATTTTGCCAAGCAGTTTAAACAGCGCAGGATCAAGCTGGGCTTCACGCAGGCGGACGTGGGTTTGGCACTGGGCACGCTGTACGGTAACGTGTTTTCCCAGACCACCATCTGCAGGTTCGAGGCTCTGCAGCTGAGCTTTAAAAACATGTGCAAACTTAAGCCGCTGCTCAATAAGTGGCTGGAGGAGGCGGACTCGTCCACAGGCAGCTCGAGCAGTATAGACAAGATAGCAGCTCAGGGGAGGAAGAGGAAGAAGAGGACGTCCATCGAGGTCAGCGTCAAGGGGGTTCTGGAGACGCACTTTCTCAAGTGTCCCAAACCCTCGGCGCAGGAGATCAGCTCGCTCGCGGACTCGCTGCAGCTGGAGAAGGAGGTGGTGCGCGTGTGGTTCTGTAACCGCAGGCAAAAGGAGAAGCGCATGACGCCGCCGGGGGAGCCGCCGCCGCACGAGGGATCGTATTCTCACGGTGGGAGCGCGGGAGACGCCTCGTCGTGTCACGATCTCTGACCGAAGCACCGGGAGAGAAATCCCCGGCAATTACGAAAAAAAAAAAATTACAAAAAAAAAAAACAAAAAACAAAAAAAAAAAAAAACAAAAAACGAGACTCACGAGGGGCGCGCGCGGGTGGCACCTTAATAGGCTACCGGGCCCCCCGCGCGCTTGTCCCGTGAAAGACTCATCCAGATGCCTCCAGCACTGAAACAATAACAATAACAGAGATACCTGTTCAGCCTTCGTCATTTTCTGACTGTCGTGAGGGCATTATCACATCTCAGATCACCTTTGGAGCCCGTTTTCTACATCAAGGATATAAATACAAAATGTGCCTAATAACCTGCCAGCGCCTTTTGGTTTGTGTCAACATTACGCATCAGCTCTAAAATACTGTTAGGAACCCAACTGGGACTGGTGTTTTGTTTTCGTTTGTTTTGCCAGTGTTCGGGCTTCTCTCACACACTTTGCTTATTTGCTTCTGTTGTGCGACCAGTGGAGTGAAACAATAATAATAACAGTGGCTCTATCACTTTTGTTAATTGATTTGTCGCGCCGGTGTTTGGACACCAGAGGCCATTTTACACTTCACCTCATGCTTCCCTCGGGCTTACAACGCTTTAGTTCTCAACATATTTACATTCATTATTTTGTAACATACTCGTAGCAAATCTGTAATTATTTTTTTCCCGCATATGCAAATAGGCCCTCATTCCACGTGTAGAGGTATTGATACCAACATAATAGCACTTGGAGGATGTTTTGTTTTTATTTTTCGAATTTTTTTTCTTCTAAATTAATTTCCTCCCTTATGGCCTGTAGCTTATGAAGTCACATACGGTTACAGTTATTTATAAATTAATTTTTCATTTTTTTTTTTTTTCAATCATCTTCGACCATATAAACTGTGTGGACTCTGAAAAAAACAGAGCCGTGAAATAGAAAGAGGGGTTGACGACGCTATACACCTGCCTATAATTTTATTGTACGTTCAGTATCAAAATTTTATAATCTTAAATACTCCTGTTATTGGTTTATTTCTTAAGTATTTTTTCGAATATTGTACAGTTTTATATATTACCCTTTTGAAGTCATTAATTTAAACAAATGCTCTTAGTTATTCATGCACTTAATTAGCAATGTAAAAAAACAAAACAATATTTTCAGTAAGATTTAACTGTTTCGGCGGTTTTATTCCAAATTTCGATGACAGCTCAAGTAATTATTTATTTTCAGTATAAAGCTTGTATTATGTTTTGAAATAAACTATGTATGTTGTAATAAACAATTTCTTGCTACAACTGTTTACTGTCCAAAACGAAATTCATCTTAGGTTTAAATTATTATTATTATAATTATTATTATTATTATATTTAAAGCAATAATTGAAATATAAAATGGACATTTTTTTCTTGATATCTATATGAAGGTGCAGTGCTACAAGCAAAACTTACATCAATTCTGTAGCAGAAAGAAAAAAAAATATTTGCTGTATACAATGAACACAGCACAGCCTAAGCAGCATAACCTTCACTCAGCTTCAATGTCATGTCAGGAAAAAAAAAGAAAAGGGTTGCCTTTCCAAGTGTTTAAATGTCACTAACAGCTGTAAAATATCCGTCCAGTGGTTCAGCGCTGGGACCTTGGATGCAGGTCTTGAAATGCAGGTTCTATACGGATCACAGCAAACTGAGAGGCTCTCCACATTGGTTCCACTGAAATGTTATTGTCCGGGCCCTTTGCCCTCCTCAATCAGACATGCGTGATTTATCGCCTGGGCCGCTGGGCCTGACAGCAGAACACAATGACACACACACACACACACACACACGCATGCACACACACTCATATACATATATACACTCAGACACACACACACAATCAGAAGCAGATGAATCTCATTTCAAAGACTACAGCTGCGCATAATTGGCCATGCAAGGGCAAAATAGAGTTATTTTCCTAAAAATCATAATGCCTAAAAATAATTTGGGGATGGATTGGAAATAAGTAGGTCTATAGATGCAGCTCCGCTTAAACGACTCCAAAATAGAGCTGGTGGAGAGGTAGAGAGAGAGGAGAAGGAGAGGAGAGAGGCGGAAGGGTGCTAGGCCTTGCCTTGAAATGGAGAGCCTGACTGGAATACTAATGTGTCTGAATTTATGCATCTCCTCAGTCTGCAGTCCTGAGAGGGGGTGGGGGAGACAGAGAGAGAGAGAGAGAGAGAGAGAGAGAGAGAGAGAGAGAGGGGGGAAAGGGAGAGGAAAGGGGGAGAAAAGGGTGTGAGGGTGGAGGTGAAGGGGGTGGCTATATATGTAGAAGAAAAGTAAAACCATGGCTGATTGATTCCATCCATCTATTTTAGTTTGAAATAATCCCTAATTTCTGAAGGAGAAGAAAAAGAAAAAAGAAAGACCCTGATGGAAGAAAAGCAGCAGAGCAAACAAGCAGAACAAGCCAAGGTCCAGAGCAGCGCTGCAGTATCCTTGAGCCTCCACCACCTCACACCAATTCAGCACTGTTAGGGTCCTTAAAAACCTGATGGACTGCCAAATGCACTGTCTCTTTAGATCAGGGGGTCAAATTTTTTCAGGATGAGACCAGCAGAGACATTCCGTGTTCAGGACCTAAACTTACAAACTACAGGATTCCGTGCAACTTTATTTATATTGTTAATTGTAAATTCTAATCAAAAGTAACAATCTTTTGATGTGAATTGTTGCATAATCTCTGTTTTGTACTGCCTCCACCATCCAAATATTATATAATGCATTTTATTGAAGCCTAAACCACTTAGGTACAAACATGTAAGTGTGAGTGGTGGCAGCTGATTATAAGTAATATCAAGAATCACTGTTAACTTTTAAGTCAAGTTACCAAGCCAGTAACACACTGGTCACTGTCTAAAACTCATGAAAAAAAAAAGAAAAATTCAAGTTCTAATGCTGAAAAGGACCAACAAGTCAAGGCGACACATTAAAAATCACTGCTTTTAAGTCATAAAAGTGAGTAACACTAACAAGTAAACAAAAATTATTTTAGATAGGTAGTAACACACTACTCATTATAATAAATAACTGATTAAAAAAAAAAAAAAAATTCAAATGCTAACACAGATAAGTCATGTTAGCTAGGTAGCAAAACACTAATAAACAAATCAACAAAAACACATAAAATAGCAATTTAAATGCTAATATTGTCAAGTAATGAAAAGTCACAATAACTTATGAGCAACACATTAATAGTTACTAACAAAAAGACAAGAAGCAAATCAAATACACTTGTTTTCATCTGGGAGGGACCAAGCATGTAAGCAAGCCTACAGCGCACTGTTTATGAACTAAAGGAAAAAAAAACAAACAAACAATGCTAACAGAGGCAAGTCATGCTAGCTTATTAGCAACACATAAGCTAACCAGCTGGAAATTGAAAGAAACAGATATTTAAATGCTAACTAACACTGACAACTGAGGACAAGTAATGTTTACTAGTTAGCATACTAGTCACCAAGTAAAATAAATTTAAAATAAAAAAAAAAAGCAATTGAAATGCTAACATTAAGTAATAGCAAGTCATGTTAATTCGTTAGCAATACAATAACAGTTATTGACTTAGAGGCAAGAAGCAGAAAATCAAAGCATGTTAGCCAGATAGCGACACGCTCATCATCAGCTAAAAGAAACAAGAAACAAAAATGCAAATGCTAACAGACAAAAACACATCTGACTTTTCTGTCAAAACAAAGTCTGTAATTGCTCAAGGAAAATTCTTTTAACTTGACCTAATACTAAGATGTCTGTCCAATTTGTTCATTTTTAGCCTTGGGGATTTTCACCTTCTAATAACAAAACAAATCTCCTTTACATTTCAAATGCTTTTTTATTTCCACTTTCACAAAAAGACAAAGAGCAAAAGACACAAACAGATGACTGTTCTCCTTTTGATTTAGTCGAATGATATCACATATCATAGCACTGGTATGTATCTGACTGAAGTTTGGGAAAGGCAGCTTTAGATGAGTGCGTCTGCCTGTTAGTATTGAGGATGCAAATAACGTATAGGTGTGAGATGAGAATGTATTTGCAAGTGATCATTTTCTCCTTAAATGCATGGGGTTGGATGACCTAACTTTCCAAATAACGCACTCAGAGGCAGAAAATTGAGCCTCTGAATCAGAGTCGGAGTAACTGTGGGATAATCACCAGACATGAGGACAGCAAAAGCGATGTGTTTTGTGGTACCAGTTTGGAGGATGAGTTGTTTACTGGCAGGGGGATAATGGGACCAGCTGACTCACATCACCTTTCCTCATCTCAAACCTTCTGTTCTGCTTTGAATCCACTCTGCATCCCTGTTTTCAAAGACTCGGGTAAGAGTCAAAAGTGTGGAAAAATGGTCACCAAAGTCTTTTAAATAAATTGATTTCCAAAGCCATTATTATTAACAGTGTTATTTTCCCTCCAAACTTTTCTATAGGTCAAAAGGGGAAAAAAAAAAAACTGCATCAAACGTGCAGGATTAAAGAGAAGAAGGGTGACGCAAATGTTTGGAGAAAGCAGCAAATAATACAGTTTGTGATGTGTTTGCAATGAAAACTGGCACCGTAGGAGGTCAGAGAGAGGACATTGCATTTTTCTTTAATTAGACAGAGGGAAAAGCACAGGGCCGATGTAGAAACCATAGAGAAAAAAAACAGAAAACAATGAACACAGACCCACATGAGAGGATTCACACACAGACACAAGCCTGTTTTAACTCCACCAAAAGAATTAACAGACTTTTGTTCCCAGTTTTGTTTCATCCTGTTTGAAGTTTGCAATATTTTCCTTCTAACATTTCCTCCCATGTGTGAAAATCACACTACCAACACTTACTTATCAGGTTGTATGCAGTATGTGCATTTCCATACTTTTGTCGAGTCATTATGGAACATTTTACATACTTTATATGCATATACTTATGTTATTAAAATGACTGTTTGGTTAAAGTTAGAAAAACGTATCTGATAAAATGCATATAGTTACATTTTCTTTTGGAATATAATTCACAATATTAATGAAGGATAACCACTGAGGACTATTTTACTATATTACTAGAAATTGGTTACATTTAGTTTATTTATTTCATTCATAAATTAATAAAAGAAAAACAGAGAAAAGGAAAATTTGCTTTTACATATCAGCAAAATGTCCACATTATAAAAAGGAGCAGAAAGAAGAACAATGTTATTTATCACACATTAAGAAAAGGAGCGTATTCATATATAAGAAGCATATTATGGTCTGAAATCAGACATACATAGAGCAACACACAGTAAAACTGTCCAATAGTGAAGCTCCGTGGTTTCGAGGTTCTTTTTCTGGATTTTTTTTCACTCTGGGAGAATAAGTGAGGATATAATTTACTTTACAGTGACACAAATCGCAGCATTTGGATCGCTGTTTTTGAAAAATTTCCACCACAAATTGCATGTTTTGAATGATATAAAAACACATTCTTCTGGCTTTTTCACACTTGTTGAAGGGGGGTTTTGAGCACTGATTCCTCACTTTTTGTGATTTTTTTTGTACTCATGTTTAAAAATACAATCAGACAAGGCTCACTTGACTTTTACTACTGGCCACATGTGAGGAAAAAGTTGCCAAGTGAGCAGTAATAATATATATATAAAAAAAAAAGTTTCAGAATGTTTACAGCAGACCAATCAATTATGAAAAATACATTTTGTGCTTAAAATAAAGTTCATCATCAGTTTAAAAAAAAATATCTGTAATAGGTAAACCATCCATTTTGTTGAGGTGCATACATGTTTAGCACTTTATAAATTAGATTAATTGAATGAATTTATGTGGATTTAAGTGGTACTATTTCTCACAAACAATCAGAAAGTTCACACTAGATTCAATGCTACAAGGACAGTTATCAGACATGTAATTTCTTTTGTGTTTTTGCTTTTCATCCACATGAAAACTCTGGTTTAGGTCACTGAAAACAAGTATTTCTGAAAGTGGAGATTTAGAAAAAAAAAAAAAAAATCAATTTTCATGCTTGTGTTGAGTTTTAGGGTCCTGAACATCACAGTATGCAACAAAAAAATGCATCAAGGTCATGTGTGCAACCTTTGTTTATCCAAACTCTAGCCCCATGATAGTGCTGTTTAGCATATTTATGCAGGTTTGTGATGCAGGTTTCTGAAAATGATCTGGTGTACAATGTTATTATTGGAAATACCAGTTTCTATAAATACCCATCTACATGTATGCATGGACTCAGTATTATCAAAAATGTGCAAAAGTTTATTCCGAGACCCCGATAAAATCTGTCATGACCCACCTGACGGTCACGACCCCGTGTTTGGTAATGAATGTATTAGAAGACGTGCTCAGGATCAGGTCTAACACTAAGGTGGCTGTAACTGGAGAGAGGAGAGAAGAAAGTGAAGAGGGAGGGATTGAATAAGAAAAGAGAGGAATCTGAAATATGATTAATTGTATAACCGCAAATCGATTTCATATCCTCAGTTCTGCTTTCCTCTGAGCAGACTCGGTGTAATTTCAGGGTGTGGGGGCAGGGTGGGTGATGTAAGAAAAGGACTAGAAACCAATATGAAACTTTACAGTAATCGCTCTGAATGGAAAAATCGAGCGTAGAATAATTGTTTTGCCTCAGGGAAAATGTCAACGGCAACTTTTTAGAGTTTGATCTTCCTTATTTATTTAGATCAGTGTGAGCTCTGAAAATGAGTTCAGTCGCCTTTTTCAGTCGCTGACAAACATTTAATGGTAAAAATAGTGTCATTAGAACAGCTGCGTCTGTGATCTTCTCATTCTTCCCTATTGAGGTTGTGGCATGTTGGTGCAATTAGTTTGACAATTAAAACTATATTAAGGTTGTGCAGCGTGATAACTCCATTAAGAAACAAATGAGCACTAAGTGACATCTATAGTTTGTTATTTTCAGGCTGACACTCCTGCAAACTTTGATCTAATGTTAGGTGGTCATGCATGGCTCTACACCTGCAATTAAGAGGTCTCATTGCAAAAAAGGACTAAGTAGCATGGCTGTATTTAGAAAAGGAGCTTTTGTCATCCCACTTACCCTGCCAACATGTCTATTAAGCATACACACACACACACACACACACACACACACGCACACACACACACACACACACACACACACTCAGACGTACACACAAACAGTGGTGGGTATATGTGAGAGGCCTGTTTATGGCACTGAGAGAGAGTAAATCACTGTGTCTGATATCTTCATTTGAGACAGAGGGCTGATCACTGCTCGTCCTGCTTGTTCCACATTAACTCATTATCACACACACTCACTCCATTAATTCTCTTGCTTTTATTAGCAGCAAGAGTGGAGACACACATACGCATGCGGGCACATGCATACATACACACAGTGGACCGATGACAAGCACTGCCTCTACCTCATCTGACAGCTAATGGCTTCATTAGGAGCAGCGTGTTAATTGGCTGACTTTGGGGAGACGCTCGTTAATGAGGATAAATAGATTCACACCTGAGCGGGGCGCTACCCTGCCTCAAAGCACTGTGGGAAACTCAGGATGACGAGCAAAGGCAAAATATATGACTGTAGCACTTCATTATGGAGCAGCGGTCAGCATTAGGAACCTCTGTCCCTATTTTTACTTCCTCCAGCCTAAACACAGTTGTGCTTCCTTGCCAGGCAGACTTATTAACAGAGTACTTGATTAGCACCAGGAGGCCAAAACAAAGAGCAGTATGTCAAAGCAATTAGCCCCACTGTTTACCTCTCAGCTCCCAGCCTGACTACAAAATGCACCTAATCCAGGAGAGGGTAGGAGGAGGAGGAGGAAGAGGAGGAGGAGGAGGAGGACACGGAGTCAACTCAGACCGTTACTGCAAAAGGACAACAGCTGGTCCACAGGCCAGTGTGTGTTTGTGTGTGTTCACTGGTGGGATCAGTCCTCATGCCTCCATCCATCTGCTTCACTGCCTGGATCTCCATCCTCTGCTGTCTGCACTTGACAGCTCTGACACACACTCAAATACACACATGCACGCAATTCTTTTTTTTTTCTTTTTTTTTTTTACACACCAGTGGTTAGGGGGTGAAAGTATTCTCAGGGGACCTTGGGGGTTGGATGAACAGGACTAGAGCAGGCTGATGTGGGTTGGACACAGACCCACAGAGGGACACTGTGTTCAACTGTTCGGTGTTACATGGACTCATGGACTGGACAGTATTACCACCTAGTGGTGGCTAACACACTCTGCATCATTTATGCCAGCAGGAGTTTTATCTACTGGTTGTGTTTTAGATGTTCTTATCCTATTTATCCTATTATTACCCCACCCCTGAAGGGGAGGCCAGGGGTATTGTTTTTTATTTAGTTTGTTTGTTGGTTTGTTAACACTTCAGCAGCAAAACTGTTGGTTGAATTCATACCAAACTGGGTTTATAGATTGCCAGTGACCCAGAATAGAACTGACTACATTTTGGGAAAAGTAGGTCAAAGTTACATTTTTTTATGAATTAAAAAAAAATAAAAATCCCCATTTACTTATAATGGGTGAAATTTCAAATGTCTGTAGCAGCAAAACTGTTGGTTGAATTCATACCAAAGTGGGGTTTATAGAATCCCAGTGACGCAAAACAGATGTAATTACTTTTTTGGAAAAGTAGGTCAAATTTAAAATTTTCTATCAATTTTTAGAATCTTTTTTCTTTCTTTCTCCCATTTATTTCTAATGGGAGAAATTTCAAATGTCTATAAAAACATCAATTTTGTTTCAATTTACGTTACATTTAGCACATATATAGAAGCAATTGATATGCTAACATCAGCACACGCATAGACATGATGACATCAGCTGGACTGATGCCAAAATATAATAATAATACGTGCGAGGGACGGGGTTTGTAGTGCCTGGAACCACAAACCACACCTTGTTTTGTATCTGTTTTTGTCAGTTTTAGCATATCTTATTCCTATTTACTAGTTTACCACATGCATTTTTATTTACACCTTTGTACAGTGCTTTGTTTAAGTTGTGTTGTCTTTAATGTGAATGCAAATAAACTTGACCTTGACTCCAGTGTGAATCCAGGAATCTAGTGTGGAAGGTGTTCCCTTTATGGTCTGGTTAAGCTAAATGACAGGGCTGCACGATACTGGAAAAACTGACATTGCAATTTTTTTAACCCTGCGATATTCATTGCAATGTGAAAAAATACTTAGGAGTATATAACAGCTGTGTGGTGCCGACATAAATGGTCAAACTAGTTAGTTGTGTTTCCTCTCATTGAAGCAACAGGTGTAAGGCACTACTGACACAGAATGTGTGTTTCAATATCATCCTTCTTGTAGCTGAAATAATTCCAAATAACTGACGATGCTTTTCTTTTTGGCACCAAGTCTTCCTTTTATGGTGATTTTCTGTTGTTCGTTGCTCATTTTTCAGTATTGTTACCAGTGACTCAATCCAAACTGATTACGAACAGTTGTGATTGGTGGATCGCTGTGTGCATTGTGTCACATACCCTTGAAATTCGATGAGAACACATTGAGTTCATTTGCCTCCTACATTGCAGGACCTGTGATGTGACTATTGCACATATATTGTGCAGCTTTAGTAAATGATTATTTTTTCTCTTATCTTAATAGTACATAACCTACTGACAAAAAGATTCTGGCTTAGAGCTGCAATAATTAATACTTCCTTTTCAGTAATATCAATAGATCATGTGATTGTAAAGTTAAAGTGATCCGTCATAATGACAAACCTACTGTTAACCTTTAGATCTGAATGATGAAGCCAACATGGGAAACACCACACACTGCAGTTCCTTGAACATCTACTTGTGGGTGTCTCCAGTAGTGACTCAGTTCCAGTCGACCCTGTTTAAAAATGTTGATATTCACAACAGAATCAAGTATGTTCTTTTTCATAAGGGTAGGTGACACTGGGAATTTTGGTATTGATCCAATACTAAGTAAATACAGGGCTAGTATCGCCAATATCGACACAATACTTTTTTTTTAGTACTTTTTCTTGAAATGGCATGATCATTAAATCCTTTTGTAATTTTGCCTTTAGTTAGTTGATTATGATAAAACACAGGACAAAGATTTTAGTTTTGTTTTTTTTTAACTAACTACAATATAAAACAATTTAACGGTATAAAAAACAAAACAAAACAAAACATTATTCCCCCTTTAAATCTGTGGCATTACCACAGTGGTGAATGACTTTATTGCACACATCACATGTGTCAGTTTCCCTGTCAGCTACAGTGAATAAGCTCCACACAGTGCTTCTTTTTCTCTCCACCATCACGGGCTGCTCTCAGTCAGTGCTCTGACTCTCCACTCTCCAGTAGAGCAGGCAGCGGGGTGCCTGAGAGAGAGAGAGAGAGAGAGAGAGAGAGAGAGAGAGAGAGAGAGAGAGAGAGAGAGAGAGAGAGAGAGAG